>BRZM01000574.1:236365-265147 GCA_033238685.1 Lates japonicus
ATCGTTATATTGTTATTTCCAGAAGAGGTTTACCTACTGCTCATAATGAGCACAGAAGAAAGGCGATAGCGTCACCATTACAGGCCGCGCTTTCGTGCGGCATCAGAATAGTCAAAATACGACTTCACAGAGCCTGGACCGTATCATCAGTGGTGACGTTCAGTAGCGTTCAGCAGAGAGCTAGAGCACCGCAGCGAGCAGTTGACCCCTGCGGATCAGCGCCCGATCACGGTGAGCCGTTGTTACTCAGATCAGCCCCAATAAATATATCACCCGTCAAGTTCGCAGTAATCATCTGTGGAGGCCATTCGTTGCCAATGAAACATCGGCGCGGTGAGCCATCAGCCAATGCAGTGCAGTCGCCAGCCAGGCCGAAAATCGGGAGGTCATCGGCCTGCGCCTTCTCGCCGCCAGCCGAGTATAGTTATCATAACTCAAGTCCCGTAACCTTCTAATCCGGTGCCAACGTTCTGAACCCCGAGCAACCAGCTTGCCTGATCCATGCAGCCAGCCAGACTGTGCTGCCTGGTTTGTTCAGATTGGTCAGAACACAACCGCGTCAGGTCACACATCATTTTACCAGAGCATATTCCACAAAGTTTGGTTCAAGGACCACACAGAGAGGAGCGAGTAGTACGCATGAACAGACAGATGATGATGAGCGATCGATGAAGAGCGAGATGATTGACCGATCACCGACCGATCGACCGACAGCGAACACTTCACCAGCCGCACATCGCAGACGAAATCTTTCCTCGCCCGCCAAACGCCTCTGCCAACAGTCTCTTCGTGCCCGATGTCCATCACAGATATTGAAGAACAAAATCGGCCCTCCCATCTTCAGCGCATCAATTCCGTGTCAACATCAACCGACGCCCTTTCAGACCCTGACGCACCAAAATCCCAGCCTCTACGGCGTACGGACGAACGTGTGCCTGGCAACGTGAGCGACAGCCAGCGTATTTGAACATCCCTCCGTGACACCGGGCTTCATGTTGCATACGCCAGCGGCGGCGTCGCTGTTTGCGCAGCGTGTGTGTGCGGCAACGTCACGGCCAATATAAGCGCATTCACATTTCTCATCGTCATTGAAGCAAGCATTAAACAGCGAACCACAGCATCAGAGTCAACCGTCGACCACTTCTCACATCGCGCACTCAGGAGGCCATTTCATCCGTTATATCAGAATGACAGGGCAGCAAAATATTATTCATTCTTTCAGTTTGGCGTTATTACGATGCGTTGATACCGTTCACAGTCCAGCTTCGATGCGGGCAAGAATGAGTTGCCGCGTAATATTTCGTTGTACCAGGCCTTTATTTTGGCATCCGTTCAAAGCATGAAACTAATAATGAACATGAGGTCAAACTCTTCAACCACGTTTAGGTTCAGTCGCGAACGAGATAATGAGCGGGGATTCATCGCCAGTATCATTCGAGCTTGCCTGGTTGATGTACACCAGCCGGTTTTCGATGTTCAATGACCAGTACCGATTATTGTTGTTAATTATTTGTTTTGATGAATGTACCTGCGAACTTTTTGCACAGCAGAAGTTGCACCACTGAGTCAATTGCTTTATTTTCACTATGTTCTTCACAAATATCACCAATCACAAATATTTCATTATTGCAGCCTTGAGCCCAGGCCCCATTATTGTAGATCTGCCTTGTGAGAACAGTCAACAGTGACTACTTTCACCATTCCCTCGTTTAATTTTACCATTCAGCGGTTATAATTTGCTATTTAATCACATTATTCGTTGAAGAAATTCGAGATGCGGGTCGTTATTCACAGGTGCCCGAACTCCGTTAACATGCTTACATTGCCAAGAATGGAATCTTCATCAGCCTTCAACGACGGATGCATAGTCATTTCGTAGTCTGCGGCGAGTATTGTATGAAAGTGAACACCAGGCAACATGAACTTCAACGTACAGCCGACTGCATCGTAGGAAATGCGATCTTGGGTCACAGTTGTGGCCTCAGCCGACGAGTTACGGTTGCAGGTTCGGTGTTCAATACGTTGCTCATTGCCAAGACAATAGAAAGAGACATGACTACATGACCATCACCGCCATCAACAACACCTCCCTTACGACCAGCAGTTACGCAGGCGACCGTACTCAGTTGGCTCACGCCATTCTGTGGTCGATGTTTCTTTGCTCGTCTCACAACAGAGTAAAAACAGCACCATATTCATATCAATGATCACATCACTTTGAGGTGCCAGGCACGAAGCCGTTCTGTTCTCATCCTCACCTCAGTAAAGTCATTCAATCCCAGAGTCCGTCTCCCTATCGCGTCAAAATAAACGCAGGTCAACGTTTTATCGCCGCCCTCATCAGTGATTTTCACCGTCACGTTGTTCAGAGTGACTGTGGATAGCAATGAGAATTCCTTCTTTTCATATAGCCAATGCCAGTTATTTGTTAACATTGGAAATTACTGAACAAGGGGACTTTTGTTTATTCATACTGCTGTTGATGACATCTTCATTTTCATCAGTAGATTCATTAATGCATCTTGTTAGAATTGACCATCCATTTGTTTTTAATGATCTTAATATTCTTTGTTTTGATGTGTACTTATTCACACATCAAAACAAAGAATATTAAGATCAAACAAAAAAATTATTTCATGAATGGATGAATTTCAGTTCTAGCTTAAAGTTGCATTATTGGATCTACTGGTGGGAAATATTGAGATGTCATCAACTGGCAGGTATGAAAGATAAACAAAGTCCCCTTGACACAGTGAACACCAATGTTGGCATAGCTGGGAAATAACAGGCATGTTTGAAACTGCTGTATGGAGAAAAGAAGGGAATTACCAACATTTATATCCACAGTCACTCTGAGGTATTAACTGTAACTGGTGAAGAAAATCTTTTCTGATAAAGGCAACATTAAAAAGCATTGTGCAATGCGTTTGTAACAGCCTTGTCAGAGAGCCAGACTCTGGGATTGCAGATTCTTTTACAAGAAGTGTGAGATGAGGAAGCAAATTTAGAAATGGACAACTACATGTGCCTGGCACATATAAAAGAAACATTATGATGGTATTGTTACTTAGATATAGTGCTGTTTTACTCTGTTGTAAATTTGAGCAAAAACATCAACATTTTTAGAATAAAGCCATGAAAGGCCAACTGAATTACAGTCATAAAAACTGCCGCTATTGTATAATCATGGGAGGGGGTGGTTGTTGGTGTAATTACAACTGAAGTGATGTTCATATAGTCATGTCTCTTTTTCCTATTATGCTTAGCTTGAAAAGTGACTTAGCATGTGAGACACAAGGCCTGCAACCATTCTTCGTCAGCAAAGTTTTTAACTGTGACCCAAAGATCACATTTCCACCCTGAGTCACAGGTCAATGTACAGTTAAGAGTTCATGTTGCACAAATTGTCACTTTCATTTACAAATACTCACCACCAGATTTCCACAAGAAATATGACTATACAGCCTCCATCATTAGAAATTTGTGGGAACTACATTTCTTAGCAATATAAGCATAACTAACCAGGTTCCAGGCCTGTGAATAGCAGCCCACATCTCAGATTTCTTCAGCAATTCATGTAATTTAAATATAAATTATAACCACTGAATGAAGTAAAATTAAACAGGGAGATGAGATGGGACTCAGAAGGATAGTCACTGGTGACTGTCACTTCTCACAAAAACTGAACGGGTCCTACAATAATGGGGCCTAAAAATCAAAAAATATAATAATAAGAAATAATATTTTGTGATTGAAATTTGATATTTTATTGAAGGAACATAGTGAAAATAAGCCAATTGTTTTTATTGTGTTAATCCTCAATGGTTTTAACTTCTGCTGTGCAAAGTTCACCAAATTTTTATTCATCAAAAAATAAATAATTAACTGTATGAAAATCAATTACTTGGTCTAATTTGGACATCAAAGTGAAAGCACAAGTGGTTCACATCAACCAGGTAAATCAGATGATGCTACAGAAAATGATGAATCCCTACCTAATGCCTTCCATTTTATCTCATTCACATTTCGACCTAAGAACATGGTTGAAGAGTTTTGACCTCTTCATGAGTATTTATTGGATTTCATGCTTTGAATGAGATGCAAAAAATAAAAGATACAAAAATTTACAATACAAATATTACACACAACAGCTCATTCTTAAACACCCACATCAGAGCTAGTTTAATGGTTTTGAATTATCAACACACATCATGTAATAACATAAACTACAAAAAATTGAATGTGTATTTTTGCTGTCCTGTCATTCTGAGTATAACTGAGATGAGAAGCATGGCCTCCCTCTCAGAGTTACGCACTGATGTTGTAAAGTGAGGGTCATTAGTTCAGTTGGCTCTGATGTAACAGCTGTAGTTCACTGTTTAATACTTACTTTAGTAACAATCTGATAAGAGAAAATGGAACTGGATATTACGCCTCAACTGGCCGTAACAGTCACACACACACACACACACACACTTGCACAAAAACTAGCAACACCCACCCTTTAACATATACAGCAACAAAGAGCCCAGTGTCACAGAGGGGATGACAAATACACTTTAAACTATCACTCACACATTGAAAACACACACATTCATCCATACACCCATGAGGGCTGCAGGTTTTTGGTAGGTGATGTCAGAGGTCACAGAGAAAGGCGTGGTTGAGTGAGTGAGTATTTTGGGGTGAGTGTGTGTCACTGAGGTGGGAGGGCCAGTTTTGTCCTGTATAAATACGGAACTGTGATGGACATCGAGCACGAAAAGAAGACTGTTAAGCAGAAACGTTTAATAGACGAGGAAAGACATCTGAAATGGCTAACAACAAGGGTAAGTGGTCTATCTGTCTATCACTCAGTCAATCAATCAATCAATCAATCCATCTATCTATCTATCGATCTATCTATCTATCTATCTATCTATTCATGCATACTGTTTTCAGCTCCGCTCTCTCTGTGTAGTCCTTGATACCAAACTTTATGGGAGATTATGCTCTGTGTTAAAAATGTGCTGATGTATGACCTGACACTTGGTTGTGATATGACCAATCCTAATTCCTGCAACAAATACAAGAGCAGCTTTTGAGTCTAGCTAGTACATGGATCAGGCTAAACAAGGCTATACTCAGGGTTCAAGAACATTTAGCTTTAGTTAGAAATTTACAGGACTGAGTTGTATTGATCTTCTCTCCCAACTCTTGGCAAGAGAGCAGATGCGTCTATTTCCCAAAATTTCAGCCTGACTTGTGACTGCACTGCAGTTCTTTGTCAACTCTTCCACCACTGCCAGTATTTTATTAAGCAACAAGGTAGCTATCCACTGATGAAGGTTACTGCAGACTTATTGTTGAATTGTGTCTCTGTTGGCCCTATTAGGTTTGATTACTGGTGTGGATCTGAGAAGTAATGAAAACAACTTGGCTCACCGCACCAGGGAGATTGATCGGGAGCGCTTGATTGTCCGCAGGGGTCAACCCTTCTCCATAGCTTTGCAGTGCTCTGACTCTCTGCCCCCTGAACACTACCTGGAACTGGTCCTGCACCTTGGTGAGTACGGTCAAGATACTGTAGGGGTCAATGATTTTTTATTTTATTCTGATGCCACTTTGCAAAAGCAGCCTCTGGTTTACACTGATGGGTGTGAAAACTGAAACTGGCATTATGGCAACAACCTGTTATTACTCATTTATAGTCAAAGTAGGTAGACTATCTCTTGCAAATTGATAAAAAGTAGCTTTTTGTTCCAATGTAAACTACTGAAGATGTTTCATGCCTTGAATGAGACATTATAACTGCAAGTCTTAAGGACTGGAATGTAATACATACACACACACACACACACACACACACACACATAAATATATCTCACATTAAAGTAAAATATATGTATAAAAATACATACATTTTGCAAATTGTGAAAAGTGAGTTAGCTGCAACAACTTCAGCATCCGTTCCATGCTACAGTCAAATCGGTTCAAATGAGTTCAAACTGGGGAAGTAATACTTAAATACCTTAATTTGATAGGGAAAAATATGTCACCCAGTGCACCAGCGTAGCTCACTGGTGTGTTTTTAATCGTTTTTAGATAGCAATAGAACTCTTTGGCACAGAGGAGTAAGATATATTAGGTTTTAGCTACAAAGATAGCACTTTACAGTAGTATCAGTTTATTCTTGATTTTGGTCTTTTCATAGGATTTTCTGACAGTAAGAGAATCACAGAATATCATGAGTGCAAGAGTATCACAAGCCTTATTTTCTAAAACTAAACTACTAAAACTTTTCCTTGTCTTCATTCAATCCTCCATTTAATTCATAGTGGCAAAATGGATTTCCTTCACTTTTGTTACCAGAGCACTAAATTCATTGTAAGACATCATGCTGATTTCAACAATATTTTGGAAGAACCACCACCTCGTTCAGAGGTAGAAATTTCCCAGCACACCCAGAGCCTGAAGATTCACTTGGAGCCTAGGGAGTCCCTAAGGGAAACAATATACCTCATCTTCCTGCACTCAACAAGATGAACTGATAGCTCAACAATTTGTTTTATAATTATACAATGTTTTTTTAATGTCCCTTCAGGTGCGAAAGATGAGGTGGTGATCAAAGCTCAGAGGGAGCGTGGGGCTGGAGACAAGTGGTGGTTTAATCAGCAGGGAGTACAGGATGAAATACTGCTGACTCTGCACAGTCCAGCAGGCGCTATCATTGGCCAGTACCGTCTGGCTCTTTGATGATGTCCACCTGATGGACACATTTTAGAAGAGACAGACAAAATTGGATTCCACATGCTGTTAACCCTTGGTGTAAGGTAAGAGATAAAAAGCAAGTGCATCTCTGCTACCTGCTTTCTCCACGATGTTGGACTACTACTGCCTTCACATACTGCAGCTTTCAACTCTGTCATACAGCTCAGACATTTTAGTTTGTCTCTATTCAACCCTCAGCAAACAAAAAAACTGAAAGATCCACAAACCATGATTTACATATTCAATTCCATAATCAACATAAGATGAGCAGGATTTTTTTTTCATAGCCCACATTAAAGATGTAAAACCATACAAGATCCCCATCACAGTATATCACCAGCTGGGTGTTTATGGGAGACTTGAACATTCAGCCAGACAGCATTTCCATCAACATCATCAAAACTGCAGATAGGTGGAATTTCTCACAGAACAACTGTGTCGTGTTTTTCGAGTGGGGCCCTCAAACCACGCAAAGAATTCATATTAATGATTCAAATTTATGCTATTGCATCCGCCCACTTCTATTTCCTTTGAACATGACGCTAGACCTCTAAGTTTTCAAATAAGGAGCATCTATAGGTTTCAAGTCTCTGCATTAAATTTGATTTGGAAATGTTAATGTTTGTAGTTATGAGATAGAAGGAGTGTGTGTCTGTGTTTAATTGTGTGTGCATGTGTACATTCGATGCTGTGTCTCTGATAAAGTCTGCTCCAGGGTATGTTATAAGCTGAAGATGGAAGTAATTTGTGGGGCCTGGAATAACATCATAAGCATTCCCTGGAATTATGGACGGTAACTCACAAACACACACACATGCTGCTCTGGCGCACACACACACACAAACTACATTGTGTGAATGGGATGAGTATGTCTCTGTGTCTATCCAGGGCGTGGGTGGCCTATGGTGGTGTCACAGCAGTGTGTGACAGGCGGAGGCGCTAGAGGCTGGCTGGGATCAGGTAGTCTGTTTGTTGGATGGAGAAACTGTGCAGGGTGTCAGAATGTCTGACACAAACAAGGGCAGGTCCTTCACGAAAAGCTCACTGGGAGGACAGAGAGAGGAAGACAAGCAGGAGACACGTGTGTGTACTTGAACAGAAAGCTAGATAGATGGCAGAAAAGACAAGCAGGGCTTGATTTAACAGATACACATACTAAAGAGAAGTGACAAAGGGAAATAAATATGACTTGAAATCGTATTTATACATAAAAGACAACTTTCCTGCTTTGTTCCTCTCCTCTGTTTTCTCAATCCCCTATTTACTATACTCTCTCTCAGTTTGAGGACAATGTGATGGACATCTGTTTGAAGTACTGGACAACTCAAGCATGCCTGAAGATTCAAAGATGGACATTGAGAACAGATCTGGTACCACGTCTATATGTGGGATAGTCACTGCAATGGTGGCGACCTCTTACACACTAACTGCTTTTGACAACAATATAAGGGAAAAGCATTTGTATTGTCACAGTGGTAGCATATGATTAATCAGTATACACTCCACGAAAGTTTTGTTAAACCGTGCTTTAAGACATCTCACTCCTCATGTCTCTGCCTGTCAGGTGAGCAGCTAGCGGTGACAGGGGTGTGTTGGTCGTCGCTGGCATGAGCCATACTCTGATGGGTGGCACCGCAGCAGTGGGACGGCTTGGTGATGCCGATCACTCAACAGTGGAGCAGGGCAGGGTCAAAGCAGTCAAAATGGCCAGTGCTGGGTGTTCGCTGCAGTTGCCTGCTGGGTGAGACTTTCACCAATTTCACACATGCATGATTCAAAGGTCTAGTATAATTGTTCTGAAGAAAAGGAAAAGTCTTTCAGTAGTAATTGCTACTGACAATATTAAAAAAAAACAGTCCTATTGTTGCAGTATCTCTTTGGCTTGAGGTCAGTCAGTATGTAAAGAACATTCATTTATCCACAAATCTTACCAAACACATACTTGTACATATCCTCTGAGGAAAATATCCAGTCACAGGGGAGACTCCAGGCAAGGCAAGGCAAGAACAAGGGAAGGGGAAGGGAGTGAAATCTCTTACTCTGAATGTTGCTGTTATCTTCACAGTGCTGCGCTATCTGGGAATCAACACGCCAAATCACCTTCGCTTCAGCCCATGATACTGATGGAAAACCTCTCTGAACTTCACTGCTGAATGAAAAACTGGAAACTTGGACAACCATGATAGTAGCTGGTAGGAAAACACACACACACAAACACACACAACAGCACACATGCTAACATCTAATGTTATGAATTATTTCTTATTTGAGACTCCCTCATGATTTAAGGAACTTCCACTGTTGGGTTGAGTCTGGATGAGGAGATGATCTCCCTGGGGTGTGGTTGTGGGTTTTGGACTACCCTCAAGAACTGAGTGATGGTGTTCTGACCTTCTTTTATCTTCTATATAAACCCGTCACCACTGGCTTTCTTTGGTATATTGGTGTAGCCTGTCTCCTGAAACTCCAAGCTGAATTATCACTCTTAAGAAAGACTGCTTTCCTGTCACTGTGTCAACTATCTAATGTCATAGGAAATGCTTAGCAAATCCATGCCAAAATTAATTTTGCTCCTCAGGTGAGTTTTGTTGTGGCCTGTGTCCAGGACAGCCATCAAAGAGGGAAATCTGGAGGAAGTACGATCTGCTTGTCTTTGCCGAGGTGAATGCTGACATCATCCACTGGATCATCCAATCAGATGGCCAATGGCTGAAGGTGATTTTTGTTTGATCAGTGTCAGAAATACAAATAAATGAATTGGCTTAACATTAGATTCATAATTGACATTGATATTTTTTTTAAGTGGCAGGAAGATTTAATAAGATTTAATAATGATGGCCACAGTGATGATAATGTCATAATGTTGTAAATCATTACTTATGCAAATACAGATCAGAGTGGACAAGCAGCGTGGGGAGGAACATCACACTAAAAGTGTTTGGTGGCAAACCACAGAGAAGATGTCACAATACAGTACAAACAATCGAAGGTTAGTTGAAAGCACACAGAAGTGCAAACAGATTAGATTTACAACAGCCATAATGATTTAAAAAAAAAAAACCTGATTCATATTCACATTTATTTAGTCTAGTATGCAACATTTACAAACACTATGTAGCCACCTACTGTTAAATCTTGTGATTGTTAATTTTATCTTAATACTTTAAAGAAAGTCATATAATAGATTAAGCATGTAACTGCTGGACCCTGCAAAGGTTCAGGAATCTGTATTCTATAATCTATATTTTCCACTGTTTAACTTGTATGATATCCTCTCATAGTGTAATCCGTCTAGACTCACATGTTTTAGAACTGGTTGTCAGTGGTGAAACATTCTACAGGCTCTGAGAAGGAGAGAGGTGTATGAGAAGGTAGGACGTCAATACAGAGTCAACGATGACAGTGCAGAAAGAGGCTACTGCAGCTGTTGGGTCAAGTATCCCAACCCTGTATTTGGGACAGACTTTGATGTGATTGTTGAGGGTATGGAGGCCTGACTGTGGAGTGAAAATGATAAATGAATAATGAATTTGATACATGTGCATCTGGGATGCTGTTGTGGGTGAGAGGCTTTTGCTGATGAACTTTCTGTCCTTACAGGGGTGAAGAAATGAAGCAGCAGTGACATCAGTGCCTAGCTGACCATTGTGGCCAAGGCTGTGAATCTACAACCTCTCTCATAGTCGGGGAGTGCCAGAGGAAGATTTACCAGTGTGACTGTGCTAGCTCATCAAAGTTAGCAAGCAGCTGCACATCACTCTGATACAGGTGCATATCAGGAAACAACTGTACTCTTGTGTTTAACCCATATGTACCATTTTCTGTTTAATATTGTGTATGTGTATATGTCCTGTCTGTGTGTGTCTAGCCCACAAGGAGAGGAAGTTACGCCCGCACTATGATGATCATGTCAAGTGTGTCTCTGACCACTATCTGATCAGGGTGATGGCATCTAGAGGCCCAGAGAAACGAACCCATCATGACCATGGTCAATATCCACTGGAGGATGCCTGAACTCCCAAGGTTACAGGAGGTGGGACTGGGCAGATTTGACCATTTGTGGGCTGTTCCAAAGACAGAGACTGACTAGCAAGGAAATCATGAACTGTGGTCCAGTTAATCTGAGTTAAAATATGTGTAGCTAGGTCCCAGTTCTATAACCGCGGGATTTTTGTCTTTCCAGGTGCCTGAAGTGTTAATAGAGAGGAAGCAGATAGCCCACATCTCCTTCACTCAATCCTCTCCCCTTGTCCCACTGAAAGGTGGTGTATGTTCAATGAGGGGCCGGTTCATCGTCTGGCTCCTGAGATCAATGTTGAGGTACAAGGCATGTGTATCGATGGAGATATACAACCCTAACACCACTGCATAACATTTCCAATTGTCACAAATCACAAAAACAAGTCAAATACCATTCATCTCTCTTTTCTTTTTCTAGTGGTGATGTTCAGGCCAGAAGGTTGTATCTGTCAACTCATCCTTCTCGTCATGAGGGTCGGGGAGGAGGCCTGGCAGATCGGACCAGATAGGCTGCTGATGCGGGAAGGAGTTATGACCGTGGTTGTCCGCAGATACGCCGCAATTCTCGCTTCCCATTTGAGCCTGTTCGACGATTCAATTCTGGTGATAATGTGAGGGAGGAGTTGCCTTGTTTGAATGTTAAAGAATGAATCTACGAAAGTAAAGCATAAACAAGTGACTGCCAAAATGAAACCTGTGTGAGTTGGCATTACAGTGCTGAATGGTAATCAGATTAGTTTTTAAAACAGCCAGGCCTCCAGGACGACCCGCGTCAACATCCAAAGTTTTAGTTTCATCAGTGTTAGATCCAGCCTCTACGGGAGCAAAAAGGTTGAGCAAACACAGTATAGATTGTTTTTTCCTTTTTATTTGTTGTTGTTCCTTGTATTTTACAGGACTGAATTACTAACCAATATTTTTCCCCATCATTGTTCTCTCCTTGTCCAAGTCACCACTGCTCTCAGTCCTGACTATTAAAGCCGGAATGAAACCATCAGAGGGCCCTGTAGTCATGTGGGTTTAAAAATGATTCTATATGTCATATTGTTTACAAGCATTTGATCAAAGAAAATCTGTCTTGTGTGTGTGTGTTTTGTTTTTGTTTTTGTTTTTTAAGGTTATGGTTGTTTTGCACTATTTTCGTCCCATTTTAGCCAAAGTATGATTGAGAAAACTATGATTTTTAAAAGATTATTATTATTTTAATCCTAATATTTATTCATTTTTATAATGATCTACCATCTCGCTGATATGAAACTATGGACAGTCTGCTTTCAATAAAGATTTTTCATAGTTATGTATCTATTCGTTGATACAAGTCATTAACTTAATGTCTGGCATAAGCAGTGGGTCCAAAATGAGTTGGCTATCTGTACACTTATTTTAAATCATACAGAATATTCTACATGTGAAGGACTCACTACAGTTTATTATTATTAGAACACCTAAACTTTCCAAACCATGTTTAATCGAGGTCTAGATGTAATGACAAGTGTGTTCAGCTGCTCAGTGAGTCAAAAAATTTTGATTAACGAGACTTAAGATCCCACATCCCTTGTTTTGTCTTTTATTATTTATTTGTTCATGCTGCAACTTTAGTGCACTGAGACATTACACTATGTAAATCGTGGTAACAACTGGGAAAAATATAGGTGTTCTAAACTTTTCATAACCTGGGTGCTAATTTTTTCATTTAAAATGTTGATAATTACGATTCATAGCTAAGAAAAACTTAAAATCTCTAAAACATTAGAATATCCGCTTGCTTTCACTGACACCTCCACAAGGAGGGGTAAGCCACAGGAAAATCATCGCTGAAAGGGCTGGCAGAGAGTGCTGTATCAAAGCGTATTCATGGAAAGTTGACTGGAAAGTGTGGTGAAAAAGGTGCACACAAGCAACAGGGATGACTGCAGCCTTGAGAAGACTAATAATCACAGATTCAAGAACCCAGTGAGTCAGCCAAGGAGGGACTGAAGCTGAGCTTAGTGTGTTCAAGATTAGTACACACAGACATGTCCAGGAAATGGGCTACAAGTGTTGTATTCCTTGTGTCAAGCCACTCCTGAACCAGAGATACGTCAGAGGCGCGCGTACCCAATATGAGAAAAAGACTTGAGCCTGGAGGTTAAGTGAGGCACAGAACTGTTGTTTAAGTCCAGGAAGTCGGCCAGTCAGTGATGACTAGCCATGTCATCTGCTGGTGTTGGTCCACCGTGTTTTATCAGGTCCACGTCAATGCAGGCTGCTCACCAAGAGATCTAGAGCACTTGATGTCGCATCTGTGGAGGGAGTTTGCGGAGATGCTGGATTTCTTCCAGCAGGATGCCATATGCCCACATTGCCAAAACTACCGCAAACTGGTTTTATGACCATGGTATTACTGTGCTTGATTAATAGCCAACTTCATTGACCTGAACCTCATAGGGAATCTTATGGGTATAATAAGAGGAGGATGAGGAGACACCAGACCTTAACAATACAGAGAGATGTTGGAGGCCGCCATCAGCAACCTGGCTTCCATAACACCTCAGCAGCAAGCAGAGGCTGGATTGCCTCCATGCCACACTGCACTGAGGCAGTAATTCGCGTGCGCGAGCCCCCAACCAAGCATTGAGTGCAACATACTTTTCAGAAGTTCGACATTTCTGAATTATAAACTTTTTTGACTGATCTGCGAACATTCTAATATTTTGAGATACTGTATTTTGATTATTTTGAAAGTGTATCTTCATCTATTCTGAATAAGTTCAGTGAACATGACCAAATCCTTGTATGCCTACATTGGTTTTGGCGCCACTGAGGGCTTCAGTATAATAGACGGTTGCAGGCTGTGCATGATATCGCGATATCGGGTGAAGCCAGAACTCTGCCTGATCATGGCGGATAGCAAAGAGCAGCAAATATTTTATCGCTCCTGTAGGCTTGAGAACAAATTCAAACCATATCTTGAACTTCTATCAAATATTTTGTCTTTTTCTAGGACACTGCTACTATATGATAGCATTCACTTTTCCCAATATGAGTTCATAGGTACATGACAACTAGCACTCCAGTTCAGATATGTTTAACCTTCTTTCATGCTTACAAACATGCTAAAGATATGTTACATGCAATTGTTTAATAATATATACATAATATAATTTCCTTAACTATAATGAGTGCCTACTTGCAGTGGAGATCACCTGACAGTGATTATGCAGTCACCTGGTCTCAAACTTTAGGCAGATTTCAGGAAATAGGACACCACCTCACCCTGTTAGTGAGAATTTAAGTAAGATCTTATGGAAATGTCATTTCTCCAGAAACCAGTGGGAGAACAGGTATCACGGTAAGATTACTCAGCAGTGTTTTTTTTTTTTCTTTAATCTTTGAGGTCAGTTGCGGCCTTAGAGTTGAGAAGGGCAACACCTTGTTTTCTGTGTTCCATTTCCTGATGATTTTACAACAAGGAGTTCCTATTGGCTTGAAAAAACAAAAAACATTTAATTATATTCTAATTATGCTGGGAGAAATGCACAGCTGGGTGTAACTGATAAACACTTTAATGAAAAGAGCATAAAATCTAGTAATAATTTAGGCATATCATATATATAAACATTTATTGTTATTTGAGAAACTTAAGTAGAGAAAAAAATGCTTCATGACCACAGATGCATCATCACCAATGGCTTCAGAAAGGGTCAGAGCTCGCATAACTCCTGCTCAATAAAGCAGACACAGAAGGTCACTGCTGACCTCTTGTCCATCAAATGATACCAGCTGGGGTCATGATACTAATCAGATGTAATTTGAGTATACTAAAAATCATTTATTTAAAAAAATAAAACAAAACTCTGCCAAAAAGTCCAAATTCCACTGATTTTATTTGTTCACTTTTATATCTATGACAGACAGTATGATAAAATACAAGAAAGGAAAAATCTGCTAAACTCACAGGGATCCAGGTGCTGGCTGAGCCCCTGGGTTGAATCAGTGGGAACCTGTTTGTCTGTTAAAACTTTGTTGCTAAATTGGGATCAGAATCTGAATAATTTTAATGACAACCAAGAACAGCATGGTGGGTATTCAACAGTAATAGTAACACTCAAACAGACTGATGTCATCATCACATTAGCATTAGAAACAAAGCAGACACAGCGGAGTATCTACATACATTTACCAGGATTAACACAACAGACCTGGTTAACACTTGAAAACCAATAATGATGTAGTTATGTATCCGTGGTGGAGGGTCTTTTACCAAAAAATGACATTATTATTACTGGCTACATAGCAGTAGTAGTAGTAGTAGTGGCACATGGTAGGTGGGCGACCTCTGCTGGTGGCTTCATATGATGCTCTTAATTTGGGTAGGGAAATACAGAATTGGGGAACAGCCCACAATATGAATCTGGCGCCACCTTACCTGATCTTAATATCCTTGTATCACACCAACCAGCCAATCAGAAGCGACCCGACGCTACAGGCAGTAAATCTATCTGCAAAAGGCCTGACAGAAAAGTTCTTCACATACTTCACCTTTATTTTGACGGTTTGATTTACCTGCTGATCGGTTTGATTTCAGTCACTGTGATCTTCAATTGGCACGAGACCCAAAAAGAAAAGAAAGAAAGAAAGAAAGAAAGAAAAAGAAAAACCTTTGTTCCAATTTGATTTTCAGTGTTAATGGACTTTGGACTCCAGTTTGACAAATGGACAAAGACTTTGTTACCCTAATCTATCCACTGTCTAATGTGTATGTGTTTTGCGTGAGTTACGGGTGCTGCATTCAGAAACCAATCTCAACTGTAGGTAGGTATTTGTACCAACATAGGGAGCAAGAGAGCCATGTTCAGAGTTGTACCGCTGAACCAGTAGATCAACATTGTATTCGGGGCAACTCCCTCATTACCGTAGTCCAGTGTTCAGTATGTGGTAACAAGAATACAAAAAATATCCTGGACAAAGCGCCAATAGCTATAATATCTATATATACTATAGTTGGATGCTCAATCTTTAAGTCAGGATGGCCGAGCGGTCTAATATGCTGCGTCTAGTCGCAGTCTCTGGAGGCGTGGGTCTGAATCCCACTCTGATAAACAACGTTTTTATTCCTGACTACATTATACATGCTGCCGAAATATCTATATCATTGTTTCTACAAAACATCGCTAGATCCGATTATTACACTACAACTACTTGACCTGACATTGATTGGCTGGGACCAGGCTGAGCACAGCAGCATGACCCTTTGTCTTATCAAGATACATATATGTGCAGGATAGGTGGCGCAAGCATACAGTGCGTAAAAACATCATACTGAAGCGCCACTGAGGCCCTCACCTTTTTCTGTTATTTTTCCGCGGCTCCACCGCCTCCTCCTCCCAGTTTTCAACACACTGAGTCGCCCAGGTGAAAGGGGCCCTGACAGCCATAGCATGGGAGGTGCCAGGGGAGATAGGGACGATAAAAGAGGGAGAGAAGTAGAGATAGGATGACAAAACATTCACTGTGTGTGTGTGTGAGAGAGAGAGGGAGAGAGAGAGGAGAGAGAGAGAGAGAGAGAAGGCGTAGAGAGACCACACACCACCACCATTATTACACACCTGTTGTGCGCAGGTGAAGACAGTAACTCCTGAATAACTAAACCTGAGATTTCACCGGAGGGCTCTTTTTCTAACTGTTTGACCGTTTTTCTTTTTAAACAATCGAGACTTTTGCAAATTTATGTTTTATGTAATAGTGTTTTTTTGACATAATTGAACTTTAATTTGAAGATTTACTTTGCTGCTGCCACTCAGTTGATGCAGTCAATGATTCCTGAATCCAAATATTCAGGTGTTCTCTGAGGAGGAAAACTGTTCGACGGCTATAGCCTGAAGGAGTCGGGCGTGGTTGTCTCTGAGACATCCATCTTCAGATAAGCCCTGATCATGGCAGATCTCCCGTCCAGTTACGACAGAGACCAGCTCCCCAACTCCTGAGACTTGTGCAGGGGGGCACAGCCCGAGGACTCACAGCTAACGCCACCACTATGATGGATATGTCCTTTATCCAAGTATCCTAGGCATCCTCATGATAGTTGAAATAGTATGTAATAGATCCAGAGCTGTTCTGTTTTCACTCTATTCAACTCTATTCAGAACAAAACTTGTTCTCAGTCCTACTCTGTTCTGTCGACCAAGATTCGTTTGTCCTTTTCTACTCTGTTTCTGTTGAGCACATAATAACTGAAACCACTGGTGGCTTGATTTACAGATTATTAAACAATGAGGTGATGATATTAAATATTTTTCTTATCATCAACTAAACCCATGAAAAGACCAAAGTCAAATATTACTCAAACTGAGGGACTAGATTTAGCTACAGATGAATACACATTTGGTTCTCTCAACAGTATTTGTATGTGTGACTGAGTAAATTACACTGACCATGTTCATTATAATGCAGCAACATGTCCCTCAGTATAACAGTGTGGCTCACTGACTTGTTCTTAATAGTTTTCAGACAACAATGAAGCTCTATGGCACTAAGGAATAAGCTAGATCAGGATTTGGCTGTACTGGAAGTTCTTGTTTTTGAGTTTTAGTTTTTAAAAATATCAAACAGCCTTCACTTTAGTAATTGTCATTTTATTCTCATATAACAGCAGCACTGGTATGTTTAAAAAAATCTAATCTAATCTAGGATCAGTAATACAGACAAGTTTGCTAAATATAGAAGTCAAATCACACTGTGATAAACATGTTGCACTGCATTCAACACTATAGCAGCACTAGATAAAGATATTTGTATATCTGCACTATTAAGCCAACGCGACAGGAATTTGAATGTGTGTCAACAAGCTTCAGTTTGTACATCTTAAATGTCACCAACTATCTATAAACAAAATCATGATTGTCACCGCTTTAAGCCTCTGCCTTCTTTGCTTTGCAGTGTGCATGCAGTCATGTCTGGTTATTTGAGAGACTGACACAGAGCTGAGATCTGAGAATTAAATTTGACCGTTAGAGGCTGCAGGGCAGGTTTGTTATGTTTGCTCTAATGCGTGGTTGTAGGACTGAATGGAGAAGTCAGAATTTAGAGAATACAGAAGTCATCAGGATAAAGTACTGAGCCTCAGCTCAAACTCATTCCCCCCCCTCCAGTGATATATTTGCACCAGACAGAGGACATGTGACTGACTGGATGACTGACAGGTGCAGGTGATCTTTGTCCCCTGGAGGCCCCGTCCTCTCCTGAAGGCCCTCTGACCCCTCCATTATTACACTGAACCTATGTAGCCTTCAAGGACACTGGGACCACTGTTAATGTTTATTCTGTATATGACTGTTAAACATTTGCCACCCCTTCCCTTCATGCTTTATGAGTCGCAAGCTTTATTGGCTTTTGATGGTGTTGTAGAAGTAGGGCCAGGTAGGCAGAAGTCAGTAGTAGTGTACTTTGATTGTATCTGAAAGGTTTATTATCTGGTAAAGTTTCTGAGGTGAGGCAGGTAACCCATAAGGTAAGAATAAGGCAAAGCTTTACCTTCCTGGTCTATTCACGATGGAATAGACCAGGAAGAGTAGAGTAACTTGATAGTGATTCTTCATGTCCACATCTAAGGTAGCCATACAGTGGCCCAGCTGTCTGCTACAGCTGCATTCAATATTCAGGATTGTTACTTGGCTCATGTGAGCTAACTTACAGTTATGTTGCTGCAGTGACAAATGGACTTGCAGTTTTTAAATGGCTAGAGTTGTGTCATCCAAAGGTTAATATAAGCAGAGAGCACTGTCTCCCAATTTTAAACTAGAGTAAGTTTAGTCATTAGAGAAAAGCCATAAACCACAACAGGGCTTGTTGTTTGAAGTGATTTTTAAAGATGCTCCAGTTGTAAAGCTGTGAGGTGCCTTATAGCGTATAGGTATTTATATAAAGGTATTTGACACTTTTAAGCTGATACAGAGCAACATTCGTTTTGACAACCAACCAACTAATGGAAGTCCAGTATTTGCTTTCATCTCTGTTTTGGCCTCCAACAACTCCTGAGGGGGAAAAAAAAATCTGGCTCTTTAGCTGCCAACATGTCTGCTAAATGCTCTGCTGTGTTTTCCAGCTTAACCCTAACTTTGTCTATCTGCTGGAAGGTGCTGAGAAGGAGAATTACACTGTGGCCACGAGTTGCAATTGCATGTCTGCTTGACATGTTCTTTTGTGATAAAACCATAAGAGTTAAAAGTCAGAAAAATGACAGTGAAGTCAGACACACAATATTTATCTGAAGTTTCGCTAACTTTAGCCACCATATGCTACCGCTCATACCAGACCAAGAAAGACTGTAGCAGCAGTCGTAAGACTGTAGGTGACTTTCAAACTAGGTTGATTATATGTATTTTGATACTGTTATAGTTTCGGGAAATTAATTCTAAGCAGAGATAAGTGTGTATTTCTATGAGGTTATTGTTTGAGTTAGATGTGACTCAGCTGCAGTTTCAGTAAATAACAGGCAGGACCACAGCCATGTTCTGAGCATGTGGTTCTCCAAACTTGCCTGGGAAAGTCTGGAAGGGAGCACACTGTCTCCCATACTCCCATACACTCTATGGTATGTCCTTGAGTAAGGCACTTAAGTCCTAACACCTATTTTACATCGCAAACAGTAGAGGCTGTAGTGTTTACCTCCCATATCTGGCCGGCTGTAATTATGTAAATGTGAAACTGGCTGTCAGTAGATATGCTTTATGTGCTTAGTGAGCTGGAATTGGATAAATAAAAGTTGAAAACCATGCAGTGTCTCCACTATGGTTCTTTAGCTTCAATTTAATCTCCAGCTGTTTTCGTGCAGGTTTGGCTTTGGTGTTAAAAATGTCTCACCTTGCTGATCTGTCAAACTTAATTCCAAGCAAAGTCTTTTCCAGGGTAGAGTGACAAGACTATGATTTTCACCTGGTTTGACTTTTCACACTCCACTACTTTGAACCAGCCATTGGCAGGCTGCAGTGAAACTGGATACGTATTTAAATTATGGGACAATTTGAAACCAGAAAACAAAGGGGTTAAATGCATTTTGTCAATAAAAAGAACAGTCTCAGTTTATGCTATTTAAACCTCACTGAAAGCTTGTTTAATGCAGTTCCCTGCTGCTACACTATTATTTAAAAGGGTGTGTTTGTTGTTGTGGACTTTGAACCTGATGTTCAGTAAACAGACCTTTGCTGAATTTCCAGTTACAGCTACATTTAAGTGAGAAAGTGTCAACTGCTTCCAAGAAAGATTATTGATATGAAAATCAGTTGACCTAATCGCTAAATGTCAGCTTTTACACCACCAAGAACTGCACTGGGCCTCTATTTTCTGTGTGTGTGTGTGTGTGTGACTGCATTGTCACACTGTCAACTTCGGGTACTAAATATTTTTCAGTCTACAACCTTACATATATACATTTGTATTTTCATGCAGTCTGCGTGTTTGTGGCTGTGTCTGTGGGACAACATCATCTTCCATCAAAAACAATACAAATGGAGGAAGAGAGCAAGAAAGTACCAGAATTGTTTGAAACCAAACCTTTCTACATCACTGCATTCATTCATCTGCCCTTAGTGTTTAATTCGTAGAACAACTGGTTTCCTGTTTCAAACTTTCAGCTCCTTATGCAATATTAATAAATAATGTGCCCCATGCATATTGCATTATAAATACATCTGCATAATATATACATACTGAAGCTTGTGGTAGGTCACATGGTTTAACCTGACAGAAGCTTAAACATGGTAAAAAAAAAAAAAAAAAAAAAAGATAAGGTACTTCTTATCAAACAGATCTGACATCCATTTCACACACTGTCCATAGTTAAGATTCAGCGATAAAGTAATCAAAGGTGGAAGACATAAGTTTCATTCAGGTTCCTTCCTGCACAAGTGATTTTGTGATAACCCGGAGGGGCCTGGCAGTGTAGTGATAGACACAGAGTTGAACATACATATGAAAACAAACAACAAAATGCTCGACTCAGTGTGTGGATAACAGTAACATTTACTATCATGAAACAGAGGTTATCTGCTGTTCCTCTAGTTCAGAACAGAGGTTTGTTAAGGTGGTGACCACTGTGTGTGTGTGTGTGTGTGTGTGTATCAGGTGTGTAAAAAGTGATACATAATCTCTGCATACATAATAGACTGTCCTTTCATGTCCTTTCTCATGGCACAGAAGCAGAGGGACACAGAGGCAAAGACAGGAGCTCTAGGCTTAAATTTCAGACATATCTGTGCTATAAACAAACAAGGCTCTCACTGAGAACGTTGTCAGTCTCTCTATTTTAAATGGACCATGATTTATGGGAAATTGGGTTTTGGTTAAAGGATAGGTTAACTGTCATAACCATGACTAAAATGGCAAAGCTGATCCTTTTCTTGTTCACTAAGTACCTCAACAATTACTAATTGACATGAAATTTTGCACAGATATCCATGTTTCCCTCAGGATTAATTGTAAAAACTTTGGTAAGTTGGATAAATGCAAAATGCACATTTATTAAGTAAATGAATTGAAAAGAATAAGGACCACACTATGTAGTGTGGGGAACTGCTCCTGCCGAGTCTGCTGGCTCAGAGAGAGTGAGGCAGATGGAGGAAGGACCTTTTGTCTCCAGATCAGTCTGGAGCCAATGACTGGTCTGCACTTCCTTAATTAAGGAACAGGGGAAAAGTACCCAGAGTCAAATTGTACAGAACATGACCATTTGAATAAAATGAGGAAGAGGATACATAGAGAGAAATGGTGAGACACAACCCTCAAACTCTTACATGGTAAAGTTGTGTCTTCAGCAAGGAAGCACTGACTGGCGAAATACAAAGAGGGAACTTTGTAGTTAAAGCTGCTCCAAGCAACATTTTTATATTAACGATTGATCAAATAACCTGCCCTTGTCACCTATAATGTGAAAGAGGTCAAACAAATAGAGAATTATCACACAAGTCTTTCAAAAAAGCTCTAAAAACCCACTGGACACTACCTACTGCATCAAACAGCAGGCAGATTAAGTCAGCTTGCGTCAGATATTTCCCCTCGCAGGTGGTGGATACAAAATGGAGCCAAAAGGATAAAAGAGAGAGATTAAATATTAGTCTTAATTAAATTCATTAGGTGGCCAGAAACACAATTCCAAATATTGCTAATGTCACTCTGTGCTGGCTGTGTACAGGCAACTCTTGTTGCTAACATGTTAGCCATGTCAACTTAATAGGGTAATAATATCAGTGTTGTGTTTACACAGATAAGAAAAAAAATGTGGACTTGATTTCTGTCACACACACATTTATCTAATAATTATATATTAGTGTTTCCTCACTTCAGTTCTCTATTCTTTCCTGTTTTCTCTCTCTCACCTGTCTAGATTCTGGGGCTACTCCAGTGGGCGTTGATAGCCAGCGCCCCCTACACATCGCTGTCAGCATATGGCTGGGTGATGTTTGTGGCCATCACTCTGTGGATCCTAACCACCATCCTCTTCTTCATGATCCTGTTCAGTGCTCCACAAAAACTCACTGCTGTTCCCTGGCCCCTAACGGTGAGAAGAGAGAGGAGAGGAGGAGGAGGGAGGGGGGAGGGAAAAAAGTGGAATAAAAGAAAGGTTTTGACTTGTTTTGTTGTTTTTTATGCCAGGATATGCATACAGTATTTCAAATGTGTTTTTATCTAGCAGTTTCACGCCATAAAGTTTAAGTCGTAAGTATAGCAACAATCAAAGTTTGAAAAAGACATTCCTAGCCCTCCATTATTATTTATGAAGAGTTAAACTTTAAAAATAATGCTACTTCCTTTGTGTCACCCTGTACAGTTGATATTAGTTGTATCCAGGTGCAGAAACTCTGATGAGACATACATTCTGCTGTCTCTCAGGCAGTCATCAAATGCATTTGGAACAAGGTTCAGAAACAAGAAGAGGACCATTTTAATCTCAAGTGTTGATGTCAAGGGTCAAGGATTATTTGGGGTTTGAACACAATGAAAAAACAAAATAGGACAGTGAAGAAGGTTCTAAAATGACAATGTCAGGGCAATGTTTCAAAGAGAAAGACACTCAAAATCAGGGGAAAACAGAACAGAGAGGAAAAGCTCTGAGGAAAAGTGGCTAATGTTTCTCTTCCTCCACCAGGTGATGGCGTATGACGCCATTGCTACAGTCCTCTACCTGACCGCTTTCCTGGCCAACGCAGCATCTGTCCATCCCTTCATTATCACTTATTTCTACGGACATATGGCAGCCGCTGCTGTAAGACGCCTGACACCACTCACACTGACTCCCACACAAAGAACTGGTTAAATATGCAAGAAACACTCTAAGATCACAGTCTGATATGTCTGCTATGTCCTTTCTGACTAGTTGTGGGGAGTGGTCCGTTCATACATTCATTCAGTCATCCAGTGTTTGAACACTGGGTGCATTTTACATTCACTGCCAACACTGTTTTGTTAGGTGTATTTCTGAGAGCATGTTTACTTATCAGGCTGGCAAGTGCACACACCCAGAACATAAGGGGAACTTAAGTTGGAGGAGGGTGAGGCTTTCTTATCATCTTATTTCTCCCCTGGCTGGAGTGCACATCATGCCTTTTCATTACCTTTGTACCACAGCTGCCACTTGCACCTCTGCTCTGCTGATTGTAAAGGTGTCAGTGTTCAATTTAAAAAAAAAAGATGATTTGCACAGGAGCAGATAGAAAGGTTGTGTTTGTGTGTGTGTGTATGTATGAGTGTGTGTGTGTGTGTGTGTGTGTGTGTGTGTGTGTGTGTGTGTGTGTGTGTCCAAATATTACACACTAAAGATGGTCAGTGTCAGGAAGTGCAAGCTCAGTATGCTGTTTTATGGTCTCCACCACAGGCTGAAGTCCATGCCGGTCTACAGCTACGGTAGCATTTAGCACATGATTTCACACTCATGCACACATGACACATATACAGCCCTGCCCCCACCCTATCACACACTCTTATCAGTTGCATTTTAGTGTCTTTGAGCAACACCAGTCAAGATACATTTACCATGGATAATGGCCCATTAGTGCACTGTTAAAGCAGTTCAATCACAAGTATCTGCAATCTTTTTTTGATGTGAATATATAAAGATGTGAATTTATCTCTGATTTTAGTCCGCTGTTTAAGAATTCAGACCTTTGCTGCACTTGTTGAAGTAATGTAAGAGGTGTAATTGTCTCTCTCTCCCCTTCTCACTTCCTGTCGCTATTTCTTTCTGTCTGTCTGCCCAGTTCTTTGGTGCTTTAGTGACCCTGATGTACGGTGCAAGTGCTTTCTTCTCCTATTTGGAGTGGAGGGGAGACGGAGGAAACGCTGCCACCAGCACAGTGCCAACCTAGGACACAAACCTGCAATGCTTCTCCAGGGAGAAGACTGCTCATGTTTTCTCTCCCTCAAGATACTGTACTTATTTTGAAAGTCTAGTGTTGAAACTCAACCCTCATCACACTGTCACTTGACTATTACTGCCGACTCTGGTAACCCAAATCCTGACCTTAGCCTAACCCCAGTATTAACAATAAGATGAAACCTAGTCATGACAGAAGATATTCACACATTCATTTTCAGTCAATAGAGCTTTGCCCTCACATTATGAACTTAAGTTAAATATCAACACCAGATTATCCACATAAAATGTGGATAATGATACCGTATCTCAACAACACAATATTTCTTTGAAAAAACTTTGGTGGAGCCAAGGCTGTCTTCAGGTCTTGGTAATACCAAGTGTGTGAATATAGAATGAGTATATCACCACACAGGCTTTATTCAAAATACACACAAATGCTTCACTATGAGCTCAAAGCAATGGTTTGTAAAATTACCAAAATTCAGCTTCTTTCCAATAGTTAGAATGATTGATACCACTCTCATGTCTGCGATAAATGTGAAGCTGCTGCCAGCAGCTGGATGCTTAGCTTAGCAAGACAAAACAAGAGGAAACAGCTGGTGTGGCTCTGTCTGAAGGTAAAGAAATCCTTTTCCCAGCACATGTAAAGCTCATTAATTAACATGTTGATGCAAAAACCAAAGTGTAAAAATGACAGGTTGCAGTTTTACAGGTGTTATGCCTCAGACTAACTTTATTTCTAGGCACAATAACTTCCTGGAGTCTTGTCTTAGCCAAGGTTGTGGGGGATGTTAGCCTTCAATGAATTCTGCCAGAAAGGTTTTAGAAGTCAAAGTCTGCATAAGGAGGAGGTCATGGTGGATGAATGGCTCTGACACAGACACAGGACTTTTATCCAGGAGACTGAGGTTGTGTTCTGTTTTATTTTGCACTTAGTGAACTTATCATTTTCATTTATTTATTTTAAGCAACAAAACTACTTTGATTGCCTTTGGGCAGAAAGCCCTAAAAGGAAAACTTCTCCCATGTGCCTTAGCGAAGAAATAGCCAGGCACATTACCTGATTTTACACTTTGTCTTTTGTGTATTTTAATTTTTTTAACAACTAGTGAGATTATTACTGCTGCTAGGCAGATTTTGTCACCTTTGCACAGAGCCAAGCTGCTCATTTCCTGGTTCCCTGTCTTAACACTGAGCTAAGCTATCTTGGCTGCTGACGGTAGCTTCATATTTAACACAGATATAAGACATGAAATGACACTCAACTTGTATTTTTGTGTCACAGCCATAAAAAAGGAAGCAAACATGATGTGTCCTTGGACAGTCAGTGACATACAAATCAGATGTGCACCATGAAATGGAAGATGTCTGCATTTCTTGGTGAATGAGTGGTTTAAGTAGGAGGAAGACAAGATCTAACACCCTGGTTACAACAAACCCAGCAGCCTGAACCAGACTGTGATTAGAAACATTTATAGAGAGGACTCCTGGGTAGTGTGTTATGTCTAGGGTCTGTCATCCATCAAGGAGAAACATTAAGAAATACAGTTTCTGAAAGTTTGCTTTGTATTTTTTGTTTACAGAGTATGATGTTGCTCTCATAAACTCACACGGCAGCGGAGGAGCGTGCGAAGAATGACTGCATAGTATCTGTGTATTGCAGAAATCTATTTTGATTTCCACTGCTGAAAATCCAGATTATAGACATGTTCTCACATGGAAACTCATTAATTCCGCATAGAGGAAGCCAAAACACTACTGAGAATACAAATGTACATAAGATTGTAGATTGCAAAATATAATGTATTAATCAAACATTTCCTGAGTTTGACAGTCACACAGAGACACACACATGCAGTGTTTCTGCAGGATATTAATGACTCCTTTAATGATTCAAATATTATTCCACAATGAGTTGTGGAAAAAGTGCGCAACATCATTTTCTGATTCACTTGACTCCTGTTGTACTGTATGTATCACTATGAATATGTTGTGTTTTTGTACCAAGAATTTGAATACTATCAAAATCCTGTGGTTAGTGCTGGGACAACCACATATTTGCTAAAATAAAGCACTCAGTTTCAGTCGATTTCAGTGTTACCTGTTTATTTGGAAATATCTTTTTACTAACAAATGTGACATCAACAGTATTTAAGCAGTGACATAAATATACTCTTACAGTTAAAACTGTCATGTTAACACAAGTAGAAAACACTTTTACTTTTAACTGACATTTTACTAAAAACTATACGGTAGATCTTTATTTTTGATTGCAGACACACCCACTCACATATACACACACACACACACACACACACACACACACAATCATTATATACATTAAAAATTACTTTCACAGGCACAAAACTCAATCCAATGAGTTTTAAAACTGAATAATTTAAACCTTCAGAAAACATATATTAGTTCTGCTATATTCTTTTCTTTTGAAAAAACCCTACCAGGCAAAGAGAGCATATTCAAACATGTGGTTTCCCTACTCACTGAGGGATCTGTTTATGCTTTTCACATCAGAAAACATAACCTCACCTGAAATCACAAACATTGTCCATTCAGCAGAATTTTTGGGTTCCTACTCCCCAACCAGGCAGACACATGAATGCTAAATCTCAATAAAAACACATGTGAATAAGAGGATGATTGTAAAATTATGATCAGGCCTCACTCACTTGAAAATACCTGTTTATGGATGTGAGTATTTAAAGTAATCATTATGTCCAATGCAATGGCTGGGGAGTAGAACTTTAACTACAGAGAGGCTGTTAAATACACATATCATCCCACCCACCACATAAAACACGCAGGAATGCATATATGAACAGCCTATTTGTGCACAGACTGTAGGTTTAGATTTAGATATACAGTGTATCCTGAAGCTTGCCATCAGAGTAAAAAACTCGTAAACACCACTGACCACAAGTTAACAACTTTCTAACGGCCCATGGATAAAATTTATATGAACACGCAAAGGAAGAGGCAATTCAAGTGTTGACTTTTTGAATGTGTGTGTGTGTCACTGTGATTCAGTGGAGCCGGTGTGTTTGGAGTCTGCAGGGATCAGAGACGTGACTACCAGCCCCTGACTCAGGTCCAGACCTCGGCCCTCCTTCTCCTAGAAATACACAGATTCACAGAGCTGGTATTAAAGCAAAGTACTTCACACATACAGAGCACACACAGCCATCTGTGAGAAAGGTTGCCCTTATTAGGAGCTCTTTGAGAGCCAATTAAGCATGTATCTGTATGGTAAGTTGTTTATGTTGTAATTATATGTTGTATTATTATTGAAGTTCATACAGCAATTGGTGTATATTTTAACAGTATGTTACTGTTGAACTATGGTCTGGTGCTCATGTGTTGTATAAAAGAAGTTTAGGAATAATGTGGTGCTAGTAAGATGCATAAAATTCTGCCAATTCCGATCAAAACAAACTCGACTGCGACACATCATGTTACATTAACACACTGAAACATTAAGTAAGGTGCCCCATCAACAGAACAGCAAATAAACCCTCACTCACTGTCTTCTTCTTTGCCACCTGGACTTTTAAGTACACCATTTTAATTCACAAGAAAGTTGGGTTTACTTAAATTCATCAAAGTTAAGAACCCACAGAGCCCAGTTCACAATTATGGAGAATAGCATCTATTTGATAAATGTAAAAAATCTGTCTCTTCACATAAGTGGTGTTGGGATTCTCAGCAAAGTGAGGTTCAAAGATTTTCTAAGCTTCCTCACAACTCACAGCTCTGTATTCCAGAAACATCTCCTTGAAGGCCATGAAGTCAGTGAAGGTCAGCAGCATGTCAAAGATGTCACCTGGGACCTCCTCTTTGTGCTGCCTGCAGATCAGAGACATAGGTGAATCTCTTCATATTTTCAATGTACTGGTGTGCCACCTAGGGGCCTGTTGCAAAATAACATTTCTTAGAAGTAACAGGTGCATCAAACAATGTATGAGCTGACTGGCTGCTGTCAGTGACAACATTAATGCCACCAACTGAATTTAAGTGACCGAGTTGCTGTAAGAAGAAGAGTTGTGGTGTCAAAACTTACATGAGCAGCTCTATGAAAGTGTTCATGTTGAAGCCAGGGATCCTCTCCATCAGCTGCTGCTCCAGGTGTTTCTCCAGCAGGTCAACCTACACAACGTGTCTGAGTTTAAATGAATTTGGTCTTTTTTCTCATAGTATTACAGGGGTTCAGTAAAAAGTTATAGACTTTGATAGAGCTGTAGGTTGAAACTATATACAAGATGACATATTGTACTGGCAATCCGTACAAGGTGTACCCCACCTCTCGCCCAATGTCAGCTGGGATAGGCTCCAGCCCCCCTGTGACCGTTAACGGATAAGCGGTATAGATAATGGATGGACAGATGACATATTGTCATATTGCTTAACCAAACAGATAATTGTACGTCAGAGTTACCCAACAACTCACATATTCATTGAAGATGGGTGTGTAGCTGAGTTTGTTCTCATCAGAGTCATCAAATTCCAGGTAGTGTTTCTCCATGAAGCTCTGCTGAAGCTGCTGAAACTCCTCCTCTAAGAGGAAAATAATGGACAGATAGAACATTGTGTATCTGGTGAAACACTGAAGATTTCTATGTGTTCAGCTGGCTTAGCATACTGACCTTTTT
>BRZM01000574.1:270500-284016 GCA_033238685.1 Lates japonicus
ACAAGAGTTGCTTATTTGTTTGTTTTGTTTTCAGTGACAAGAGCCCTCACCACGATTACTTACGAGATGGGCGAAATAACCAACACAACAGACACCGCACACACACGCAGTACACACCACACGACTTCATTACAACATTTTGTCCATGTAACAAATGAACATTTGTAAATCGATGTTTACGTCGGGTACTGCTCAGACAGCACAGCACGAGGTGGGTATCGTTACCCGACTCATTAAACGCGTTCGGTTGGTTGTCGCTCCGACAGCGAAGTTCGCTGCTCGAACCACTCGCCCGATATCAATTCATTCAGTCCTCATTTTTCTGTCGCGACAATGCTCATATTTGAACAGCGTGCCGTTAAAAGCGGTTATTCATGTCAAGCCGGAGATTACCTTATCAGGAGAGGGGCCGCAACGTCATCCGTCGTTGTTAACTCGTTGATCGCTGCCTCGCCAATTTCCGGCCCAGTTCGGGGAACATTACCTGCAGAAGGGAGAACACGATTACACTGCAGACATGATGCGCTGGCCGTTTCCATGCAAAAACATCCAACATTCCTATTGGCGAAATGCCCCAGATGACGTTTGCCAGCTCTGGTTTACAGTCCAAGCACAAAACCTCACAGCATTGCTGGACTTTTTGTTGACAGTAACTGACAGGTCTGTTTCCTTTATTTGGGGTTTGGTCTGTTCAGCAGATGCTTGTGCTCGTTTGGCCTGTTTTGTGTGTTCTTTCAGCATATATCCTATGTTGCAAAGAGAGTGCTGCGTGTATGTTATGTGGTAGCGATGTGTTTGGGCCTTGTGTCATGCATACATGGTGTTCGATGTTGACGAGGTGAGAAAATAGGAAGTTGACTGTTGCTGGTATTAGCTTGCAGATACGAACTCGAATGCAGTCACAGTGTCGTCAGCCAGCCAGCCACCTCTGCTCGAGGCCGTCACAATACATTATTTCACAGTGAAGTTGGTTGAAGGCGATGTTAGGCGCAGTTTGTTATCGAGTCGTCTAACGGACAGGAATGGTGTTTTGCATTTGAGCGCCATCACTATAATTCGAGATCACAAAGAGGTTTCAGCATGTTCAATTATCTTAAATATCCAGTTTTATTAAGATCATCCCCGACAGTTCTTTGTTTTATTCAGAACGCCGTTATAGTTATAAACACATGCCCGGCGAACATATTTATTTCTTCCCAAACATTACCGACTTTCGTTTTCCCAAACATTATTCTGACACATTTTATTATTTTGACCAGTGAGAAACCCAATTGGTGAGTCAACCACAGCCGTCAAATCACACCACATCCCTTTATAGCATCAATAATCAATCAAACTAAAACTTAAAGCATCTGTAAGATGTAACCCAACATACTTCCGTTGTTAAATATGCCACGTGCACGCTTTTGCGCACTTCAAAGATAAACCATAATCTTGAAAACTGCTGTCGAGCATTTTCTCACGCCAGAGCGTAGCCAGGCCAGAGTTGAAGTCAATAAAGTTGTTAACAGATTTATGTGAATGGTGTTTACCAGCCTGGTTGAATTAACAATCCTTTCCTTTCCAGCGAGCTGGTCAGAGGTCGTCCAGCTCGACCGAGTGAACTTACTGACGATCTCGTTGCCTCGCAGTGATCATTCTTCACTGGCATCTCGCCAAACCGTTGTTGCGAAACCATGAGTCAGCAGCAAAGCCAGATTTATTGTAGTGAGTTATCGGCCCAGATCTCGAGGTTCATCCATCTTCGTTGGTTCTGGCATCATTCGCGCCCAGAGCTGGCGCAGCTGCGTGCGTGTCAACGCATGCGTTAGAGCCCCGCTCCCCTTCCGTCGCGAAATGTTACGGTCCGTCACCGCAGTGGTCCGGCTCCACACTCATCCTTCATTTAGTGACGATGCCCATCAGAGCCGTCATTGCCAGATCACTGGTTGTCGCCCGGACCCAGAGCAGCGAGCAGCAGCCTGACCTGCAGGCAACACAAAGAAACACCACAGGTTAACAGGGGTAAACACACCCGTCGCTCACAGTGTATGTTTCGAGGTTTATATTCACACAAACCAATGGATAAAATGAATACGAACATAAACATCATTGTGTCATAAGTGATTTCTCCAGCGGATAAGTGCTCGCAAAAACGCAGCCCACGGCCTCAAAGAACCTTCAATTACTCTTCCATTTATTGCTCTCGGCCTCAAGCTTTTCACCCCCTTTTTCATCAATTTTTTCCTGACAACAAATTGCTCGACCGCACCCGAGCGATTGCGCATACTACGGTGCTCAATTATGAACTTCTGTACCGTCACAGCATTCAACAAAATATGTTACTTCAAAACGATTTCAGCTCACAATTTTCATCCGCAGCTGTTCAAACACGCACAAGCAGCAAAGCCAGAACGCAAAATCGCACCTGTACCCCGCGCCTGGTACCAAATTACAATGTTTCGTTCAACCATTCAGTAACTGCAGTGCAAGTGTGTGTGCATATATATGTAGTGACAGCACTCCCCATCAGGTTTGCCTTCATTATCCCTATTTGACGATTCAGTTTTGCAGGATTTTGAAATCTGAGATAGTCCTCGTTCTTCACAGTCCGTGTGAAGACCTTCATTGAGTAACTGGTTCATCTCGTGATGCCTCCAGCCTTCAACATGTTGAGCCCGAGTTCATTGTACAACAGGACGTTTAAACCCGCCAAACGCGAAAACACAGCGTCCTCGGACACTGGCAGCATTGCCGGCACAGTCCACTATTCCCCTCCTCGAACACCTGTCTTCTTCGTTTCACCGGCACAAACAGCCTGTTTGCCACGATCGCTGCAGACCACCAAACACGCAGTCAGACCAGCGGTCAGAACAATCGACAGAAGAACATCAGCGTGCGGCACCATGACCTTCAATATCTTCCCATCTCCGTGTTGTGCGTGATGTTTGGGGCACCATCAATTCCTTCATTTCATCTGTTTAGGTCCATTCACGACGCCAGCCTTTATGTTCATCCGCCTGGCAGTACTGACGGTCAGACAGACCAGCTTTACACCTGATTGCACAGAAATTCAACATCATCGCCGTGCACCGCGACATCCACAACATCCACATCACACATTGTGTATCATGGATTGCGGGCGCTATTTTATCTCACAGCAGATTAAACTATTCAGCCGTCACCAGTATTTTGAACTGCGAGCAGCTGAACACCGAGTGCCTGAATACCCTGCGTCAATAGTATAAACCATTACAGAGTTAACAGCCTGTTTGTTCTGAAACAAAGCAACCGGCTAAGACATAAAGAGCCGAACAGCCGATCCACCAGAGCCCTTCGGTTTTTCGTTCATTATAATGCTTGAGTAGTCAGACCGAGTGACGCACGACGGGAAAACTTCCCCACAACAACAGATTATCGTTGTCAGAAAGAGCCGTTAGAGATCGTTCTCACTGGCGCCAGCTTTATTGCTCTCAAAACTCACAATCATCATTTGCCGACAGAACACACATCATGAGAAAATATCGTTATTACTTCGATACAAAGTTCTTTCTCAGCCTCTGGTCATTCCTCAGATCAACAGCATTGATCATCGAGTCTGGAATCCTGGAGTAATTTTCCAGGAATGGTGAATCAATATAGTCACTGCGCACTCACATATTTCATATATATTATTAGGCATAGTGAAATCACGCTTGCTGGATGCACTGTGCTGCCAATGCTGAACCGACTCCCAGCTTTGGCAAGAAAGCCAGAGTGGTTCAGACACTAAGCGGGGCGAGGCCTCAGATTCACGACATCTGCCGGACATTGTTGATCAACAGCTGGATAACTACAGCCGTCACTTCACCAGTTACAACCACAATGCATCAACAAATGCTGATTTCATATATATTAATATATATACCAAGTATGTGATGTATTTTTTAAAAAGATGTTTAAATATATATTAACAGGATTAAACAGATGCAGGGGAATTTTAAAAGATATATTGTTTTACTTGTGGTTTTGTTTTTTGTAAACAAAAAAGTAGTTAATAAATTCAAATCAAGCATTTTAATGTTACACCTTTCCAAAATGAATTATATAAAACACGGAAGACTACCATTGAGTTTATGTTCACTCACCAGGCTCTCTAGAAGGCAATTAAGAGTTCCAGTACCAGTAGTCCAATACTGGCTGGCTCTGAGAGAATATTAGAGCTGAAAAGAACTGTATCAGAAATATGCTTATTAACCTCCACTTGTTGTGTGTGGGTTCCTGTCCAACCAAATAGTGAATTATGGAAATTTACAAAGCTAAATAAAAACTAGCTTTTATACAGTTGAACTTGATCTCAATAACTTGTTTCTGACAACATTAATCTATTGTTGTGGGGAGATCAGAAGGCACTGTGTACATCCTACATTGCATCCTCAGATCCTGTTTCTGCTACTATAACGAAACAAACAAAAAAACCAAAGGAATCTAACGGATCAACTTATTCAGGCTCTCTATATCTGCTTCCACCTGCTTTGTTTTTTAAAGAAACAAACAAACTGTATTAAATTAATTTTGTAAATGAGGACATACTAGTATTTTATGAGTATTCAAACCTCAGTGTTCAGCTGTCTTTGATTCCAAGAATATTGAGTAACTGAGCTAAGATAGTTTAATCTATATGTAGAGATAAATAAAGACCATGCCTATAATCCATGATACACAATGTGTGATGGATGTTGTGATGTCATGGTGCTTGCAAATGATGTTGGATTTTCTAATAAATCTAAGTGTCATAAAAGCTAGTTCTTAATCTGACCATCAAATTCCATTACCAAATTGAGATAAGACATAAAAACAGCATCAATGAATAGATTTCACTCTGGGTAAATAGAAAAATTATTAACTACCCAAAACATCCCACCCTTTAACACAGGAGTAGGAATGATAAAAAGGTAATGTTAAGTCTTAAAATTTACCACATACACACTTTGTGTTCTTGTAATCAGTTGTTCACAACTACTGGGTCTGATCATGTGTTTGGGCAGGGCCTGGCATGATCATAGTAAACAAGTAACATGCCAATGGAAGCAACGAAGACCAAGAGTATTGATTCAAGGAAGGTAAACATGACTGTACCAGCAGCCTTCTGCCAGCATCCGAGGACAGCTGTGTTTCTGTGTTTAGCAGGGTTTAGAGCGCCCTGTTGTGCCAAGCAGCCGGGAACCTTGTACCACATGTCAGGAGTTTGGAGCATCCTGAGAGAGGTGATACGGACCAGTTACTCTAATGAAGGTCACTTACACACACAGTTTCTACATGGAACAGAGATATCTCATTCTAAAATCAAAACAGGTCGAGATACAGAGAATAGTTAAGTGGCAAAATACAGTGGGGAGGTATATATATATATATACACACACACAGTTGCTAGTGTGTGACAGACAGAGCATTTATGAAATTTGAAAACACCTGTAGTAAGTAAATATAAGTGCAGTTTTATACATTCTCTACAAGGTTGTAGTATGTGTTTGAACTTTACAGTTAAATTAAATCTGAAAAATGTTTTGGTTAAATGTAGTATATTTTTGTTGAATGCTGTGACGAGTAATAGAGTTCAGTGTTCAAATCAAGCAGTATGTGTCCGTCCCCAGGTTACTTTGGTCGGGAGCAGGGGGGCCTAAACAGATTTTATTTGTCCAAAGGGGAAAAAAACAGGTGGGGTGAAAAAAGGGGGTGGAAAGCAGAGGCCAGAGGAAACAATAAATGGAAGAGTAGTAGTGAAGGGTGAAGGTTCTTTGGAGCTAAATAGGCTGCATTTTTATTTACTAGTACTTACTATCCACTGGAGAGTACTATGACACAATGATGTTTTATGTTCAATATTTCATTTTATCCATTAGACATGGCAAATGTAAAACCTCAAAAACATACACACAAGGCAGCAGGTGTAACACATATTGCCTGTAGGTGACAACATGTGTACACCTGCAGGTCAAACTGCTGCTGCTGTTTCTTTCCTTCTCTGTAGGTCCAGGCGTGTAGAAGTGATCTAACAATGACAGCTCCTGATGAGCATCATCCGCCTGCTAAATGAGGATGAGTGTATTTGTGATGGAGCCAGTTCTTTCTGGTGACAAAAAGTAGAGACCATAGCATTTCACTGACAGAGGGGCAGAACCTCTTACCATGTCCCTGTACGTACATTGACACACACACAGCTGCACCAAAATACAAAACAGATTAAATTGCCAGAACCAACAGAAATGGATGAACCTCTCAGGATCTGGAGCCCATTTAGCTCACTTTCCCCAATAAGTAATCTAGCTTTGCTCTTTGTCTCACATGGACACTAACCTTGGTTGGCAGGGGACACTCATCCAGTAGAAGAGTGATCACTGCAGGGCCAAGCGGATCATCCAATGGGATCACTCGAATCAGGGACTGGACGACCTCTAGCCAACCATCATCTAAGAGAGGAAAGAGGAAAGGTTTGATTTGAGATTCAACTGACTGAATTAAACTTACCATTCACATAAATCCTATTGTAACTGTGTGAAAGCCAACTCTGGCCTGGCTGCATACAGCATTAGGAAAATATTTTACTCAACTGTAGTTTTCAAGATTAATATGGTTTTATCTTTAAGTGCACAAAAGCATTACACATGTGCAGGAGAGCATCTTTAGTAACACAGAGTATGTAATGGGTTACATCTTACAGATGTGTTCTTTTTTCTAAGTTTGGTTTTGATTAGTTATTTGATGCTATAAAAAGGAGATGTGAAATCATGATTTGACAGCTGTGATTGACTCACAATTGGGTTTTTTTCTCACTGGTCAAAATAATAAAATGTGTCAGAGATAATGTTTGGGAAAACAAGGGTCAGTGTGTTTTAGGAAGAAATAAATATATTCATCTAAAGACATGTGTTCCTCTTCTCTGGCAGCGTTCTTCAAGATAAAACAAAGAACTGTCAGGGTTAGTCTTAATAAAACTGGATATTTCTAAGATAATTGAACTGTGCTGAAACCTCTTTGTGAGAGTCTCCTGGATTATGAGTATTAAATGCAGCTCAAATGCAAAAACACCCATTTCCTGTCCATTAGGTGACTCAGTAACAAACACACTCTTCTTATCACTTATGAAAGCCAACTTCCTTATGAATAATGTAACATGACAGCACATGTCAAACGGAAAGTGACTGGCTGGCTGACTGACTTGCTGCTTGACTGCATTCAGGGTTCAGTATCTGCAAGCTAATACCCAACTTGGCTGGAGTCAAGCTACACAACACCACACCGTGTCAGCATCAGACACCATATGTGCATGACACAAGGCCCAAACACATGCTACCACATAAACATACACACAACCACTCTCACACACACAGCATGAGATATATGCACAAGAAAGAACACACAAAACAAACCAAAAACAGACACAAACATCTACTGAACAGACAAACCCAAATAGGAAACAGACCTGTCAGTTACTGTCCAACAAAAGAATCCAGCAATACTGTGAGGTTTTATTAACTTGGACTATGGCTCAAACTAGCAAAAACATCCATCTAGAACATTCATAATAAAGGAATATTTAGATCAATTTTACATGAAGCAGCCAACACATCATGTCTGCAGTGTAAGTCGTGACTATATCCCTTCTGCAGGTGATGTAATGTTCCCCCGAACTGGGCCGGGGGGGTTGAGAAATGCTGAGGCAGCGATGTTACAGCAGGATTGTAAGCAGCAGACAAGTGGTGTTGCAGCCCCTCTCCTCTGTTCAGTAAAGGTGTCTCCAGCTTGACATAGATGGCCACTTTTACAACAACACATATTTCAAATACTGAAACATTTGTCCTTGACAGAAGAGTATGAGAGGTTTGAATGGGGTTAATTATATCAAACTGAGTGAGTTTCAAGAAACGCTGAACTTCATATCTGAGGAGCGACTAATAGCCAACCAAGACACTGTTTTGTGGGTCCAGACAACATTACCCACCTTATAAAGTACTTGTACTGTCACTGAGCAGAGCTAATGTTCCTACCCATTTTATAACCTCTGATTTTACAAGTGTTTCATTTGTTACATGGACAAAATGTTGTCTGGTAAGTCCATGCTTAGTGTATACTGTATGTGTGTATGCAGTGTCTGTTGTATTTAATTTATTTCCTTACCTGTCTCTGCCATCTCATGCAAAGTGATCATGGAGTAAGGGGGCTCTTGGTCACTGAAAAACAAAACAGACCACAAAATATGATAAGAGCCTGCTTTAGGGGTGTTTACCTGAATGTTACACATCACAAACTAAGCTCAACATTTATTCATTTATGTGCATTCTTTACACAAATGGACATGGTGCTTCTCAGTAAGAGCATTCAACCAGAAAATAAATCTCAAGTGTTTATAACCCTGTGATCATTGCATCTGAAATAATATAAACAAATGATTCAGCCTGGGTCTCTGTTGTTGCAGTAATAGCTATGGGCAGTAATGTTATCCTACTGAGAGGTTAAGGGAAGCATATAATTAAGATGGATTTACTTCACAGGGTGGTGGTGTTGATGATGCTGCTATTACTGTTGCTTGTCATGGCTCATCCCAAGCTGAAAACTGCTTTCTTTTTGACAACCATAACTTCAGCCAGCTTGATCTTCAGATTTCCTGACACAACTAAGTAATACTGTAACTGAATTTTTTTCATTACAAGTCAAACTTTGAACCAATGCATACGCACAAGAATATACAAAACTATCAAGCTTTAACTGGCAAAATAACTAAATTCAGTCACACACCTACAATAACGTTACATACTGTAGTTTGTAACTTTCCCCTAGCTATCCCTAGAGTTAGAGCCAAGGGATTGAGGTGTTAGCATTTAGCAGTATTTCTCACCAACACTCAGTCCCCTTCCCCCAGGAAATGTAACTACAGGAACCAGGCATTTTTAGCACACTTCTGCTAGCACATCTTTGTGTCCACATGCGCCAAAGACCACCAAATGTCCACCTTCTCAACCATATTGTTACAACAACAGCCACAAATACTGATCCTCAACCTGCTGTCACTAATAGGATCAGGCTGTAAATCAGACAAACATAGCACACTACACTGCCTATAATTCACACTGACCTATTTTAGCATTCGTATTTCAATTTTTCATGTCAATTATATCGCCTGACCCATATCACACTCAGTGTCCTGGGGGGTCACACTGAACAGCTTTTCTCAGAAGACCATGATAGTTCAGAGGAAGAGGAGGATACAGAACAAAGTGCCTCACCGTCTACACAAGCAGCACAAATCTTGCTACATCATTGCAGCAAGTCATCACTGTGTCAAACTCATACAAAGTCCTCTCTTAAGAGTTCTACCTGTTTGAAACTGCAGGTACAAGCCCAAATACCTGCAGCAGCTGTTTGGAGTATTTACTACCATCCAAATCATCTCCACATTAAATTAACAAGATTTTTCAGTCTGCTGAATCTAATAAGAATACCAATTTAATTACAAAAGGGAAAAATGTTTGTTGTTTAGTTGGGTCATATTAACTAATTTCATCATGATTCAATTTTTTTTTTTTTACCAAAACCTTCAAATTGATGAATATTTTAAGCGAGCTATTTTATTGAGATTACAGTTATTCCATTAATAATCTGCAGTTGCATTTATGGTATAATCGGTCGGGTATGTAATCCTGGCTTCCTGGGAAAAGAGATGATAAATTCCCTGTTCTATTTAAAAAAAAACACATTAAAACCTACCTCATTTAGACTACAAAAGATGTTAGGTAGATGGAGGAAGTGTGATTTGTGACTATTTCACCCTATTTTAAATGGCTGGTAAGTTTTGATAACATTGGTCTTATTAACCAGATGATGCCATTCCTGCCACTCAACCAAACAAAGTATGGAAGTTTGTCTGACAACACCAGCGATTCTACACCTACAATACCATAGACCCTAATGATATGGGGATACCAAAAAACATGGGATGTACAAGGCTTTAATAAATTTGATGCACATATTTTGTATTGTTGGTTCCCAATAACACTAATAATAAAAATAGTGAATCCTTATGATTTTATATAACGTGATTTCTGCAATACTGTGCTATGCCTATTCCTCAAAGAAAAATGACACAAGACTTAGTCATCTCAAGGCGTGACTTTGCTATACCCTGCTCCTTCAATATTCTTGTCCAAGTCGTTGTACAACGTTGTGTATTTGTGACCATAAGAACCTCATATGATTCTTCTTCTGAAAATGTCGACCTCTTTGTTTTTCTGATTTGGTGAGCCTTGAGTTTGACTGAATTTGAGTTTAATGGGCAGCCGTGTGGAGTAGTGGGTATAAGTGAGTCACGCCTTTGAGGATGACGCTAGGTCTTGTGTCATTTTTCTTTTGAATTGAGACGGCGGCGCCGCGGTGTTGAAAGTCGCGCGGGCAGGAGTCATGGGGTTCGCGGTAACATTGTTGGTGTTGAGAAACTGTATCGTCAAGCCGATAGGCGCCTCAGCGTTTGTTGTCTGGCTCGTGGTCTGCTCGTGCAGTGATGAGGACGGGCTTGCGGTGGCGTCAGTCAAACTCATGCTGGGCGGCGGTGTTGAGGAATGACGCTCATCGGTTGACAGACCGGTGTTATCGCTGCGTTAAATAGTGTTTAACAATGCCTCATCTTCTGTTTATCTTTAATGATCTAAATGGTGAATAATTTTAATAGTTTTAAATAAATTTTGAGGGTCTCGTTCTTTCCCCGAGGCCAGTTTCTCGCCCTGACCGATATACCAAATGCTGTTGGGTGTAATGAATAAATCGACAAACTCACAAAATAACCTGCTAAAATATTCGTCAATTCAAAGGCTTTTATTAAAGTGATCGAGGATGACCAGTTGACTCGAACCTGACAAGCAACAGGCATTTTCCTTTTTGTGATGGGGTATTCTCGACCAGATTCGACGAACTGAAATCTTGTTGATGTTTGGATGTTAGTAAGTACTCAGGCAGCGCACCGGTGTTCGGGCTTCTGCGGTTCAACAGAACAACCCGGAAGGACTTTGGCGTATGATTTGACACGGTGTTTAACTTTTGCAAACAATGTGGCTGAATTGTGCTGTGAACGCAATGCTATCCTCTTTCCTGCGAGACTGTCGTGATGTGCTGGCTGGTGACCCGGGAACATGAGATGTGATATGGTCGGGCTCTGTTGTGAAACCGTGCAGGCTCTTCCGTAGATAGAATTGATTATGGGCGATGGCCAGTGATAACGTTTGTGCGTTGACCTCTGTTGACGGCGGAACGAAGTCGACGGTTCGTTATGCTGTGGTTGACGGTGTTAACGGCATGGGCCTGGATGTTTAACGCTTTGAAGACATTAACCTGATCCCTGGGCTGATGGTGATGGAAATACTGCTGAAATGTGAGATGATTTTGAACTTGCCGGTATCTCTTGTTTGGACCCATTGTGGTGTTGGTTGTTTTGCCGATTAAACGATTTTGGCTGTGTTCTTTGTGCGTGTCGTTCAAAGTTTGACTTCAGCCAATGAACCGTTACGTGACCGCGTCGGGAAATCCGGCTGGCTGGTATGATTGATGAAGGTTTTCGACGGGATGACCCGTGACGGCGCTGGCTGGCTGTGAGCAGGTCATCTTGATATATGTTTCGCCAACCTGCGATGAGGACGTGGCACGTTACGCCTGGCTGAACGGCTGGTCGTTTGTTTATGTTGTTCGAGACCGCGATGATCGGTTACTGGGCTGCCGGTTGTTTCTGATTGGTCTTATCGCCGACACGTGATGCTGTTTCGGTGCGACCTCCGTGATCGCTGCGTGGACGAAGACTGAGCGGAAACTCACAACGAACGCTACGCCACACATGCGGTATACGCAAGCATCGGACACCAGTTTCAACATTTTATCCCATATACAAATGTTGCAACCGTCGGGGACCTCAAATGGTGAGAGGCTGATGGCTGTCGTGTTTCTGAAATGCTATGGGTGAACGCGGACCTGAAACGGTGTTGTTGCAACGGTTCGGCGTTCTTGACTCGCCGGACGATATATTGTTCTTCTCGCCTGTTTCTGTCGGGGCAAATGTTTCGACCATTTGAAATATGTGACGGCAAGGTGACCGCTCTATGACTGAAATTGCGGGCACGGAGGGGCACCGCGATGCTGCTGCAATCTAACAACGACGCTCGCTGCCAGCTCAACCCCGACCGGTCGGTAACCCATCTGCGGAAACGCTCAGTCACGGCACCACGAACATGTGTTAACTGGCTCTGGCTCCGCTTTTATTATGAATGTTCTGAATGGATGTTTTATGATTTGAAACCGCCAGTTAATACTCGTGGTTCTTTGGACGGCCTTGTTGAGGTCTGTTGTTCGTCTGTTCGTGAATGTTGCAATGACGTTTACATTTGTGTGTTCTTTCTTGTCCTATCTCATGCTGTGTGTTGTGTGTGTGTTTGCTCAGTGGCATGTTTGAACGTGTCATGCTGCGGCTGTAATTGTCATTCGACGCGATGACGACGGTGACGGCTCGGCCCGGGTTGAGCTGTGCTTTGCAGTGCTGAACCTGGTCGGGTCGGCAACAGGCGTCGACCGGCAGTCTTTCCGTTTGGGCGCTCGGTGTGTCATGGGCTAAGGAAGTTGACATGGTGATGAAGGTGTCGTTTATGGGGCTCTTGTGGACAGATGTGTTTTTGTTGCATTTAATACTCATGATCCGGGATTCTGAGACTCGGCACAGTTCGGTATCTTGAAATGTCCGGTTCGGTTAACCTGTTTCGGTTCTTCTGGCTCAACGGTGCGGGCGGAACTGCAGATGATCGACTGACCTATTTCCTAGTACGCGTTTCTGTTTCAGGCGATCATCTCCTGACTTTTGTTGTGTTGATGAAACGGTGCGCGGTCGGCTCACGGCTGTCCGTCATGTTCACGTCTCGCACATAACGTCAGGCTAATCAAACCAGGCAGAAAAAGAACACGTCATTTTATATATTTTCAAAGTCAACTGCTCTGCGTATTCTTCGATAACGATAGCAGGCAAAACCGTATTGATCTTGAAACCGGATTGATAATGTTCCTGACAACTGTGCGGCAGACTTCAGAGATGACTTTCTTACAGTTACAACAGGATTTAACAATGAATGTTGAGATTTAATTCGACAGTTGATCTTGAAATCAGTAACTCATCACTAACCGGAGTGATGATTTGACCCAGGTCGTCAGTCTGATTCGACGTGTTCCGATGAATGATCCCGCTGACTTCAATCGATCATCGCTACTGGATGATCACCTGTGGCTCCAGGCCGTCGTCCGTAACCGGACAGGCGAAAGCGGGCCATGACGGAAAGTGACTGATGAGCTCGAGTCGAACTCATCCATTCTGGCTGATTGTCGGGCACGCTGTTTTGATGCGGCGGCTGTTGACGTGATCGGCTGTTGCGTACGGGAAACGTATTGGAGATACCCTGATGTGCTATGGTCTGCACGATGCCAGGCTTGTGTCCTGGCCTCATCATTGTGAGCGGATGTTCTTCATCGAAACATCGAT
>BRZM01000574.1:296945-312231 GCA_033238685.1 Lates japonicus
ATACAAATTGGAACTACAATGTAAAGTTTACAACAGTGGGTGCCATTGCAGAAACACCATTAAGACATGGCTCTGACGGTACAACCATTTTTCGTTGGGACATCCGCTTAGAATTGTAGATTTTATTTCACAAATGTAAGATTATAAGGTTCACTTCACAGAGACCCTGGAGCCTGGGGATCCAGCTGGTTTGGAGTTAAAGATCACTGTGTTTGTAATAAACAGACACTAAACACTCTGTGATCATGCTCCCTGTGTTGTATAACAGAGAACAGTTGTACATGTTGTATATAATGATAGTTCTGAAGTTTGTATTCACATGACCAGGGTAATCTGTCCTAACAAAGCAACAGTCTAACATGGAAACAGGCATTCATTGACCATCTGACCTTTGTGATTCAAGCTACAGGCAGTGGTTTCTTCCTGTTAAACCTTAGCAAGAGTTAAAACAAATCAGCAAAGGATGTCAGCGTCTTCTAAATTCATGTCTGACGTTGGTATGACCAGCACTTCTTCTATGAGACTTACCAGACAGTGAACCAGCAAAGGCCCCTAGTTATCAAAGCATGTAAATATTGTTAATGTTAAAATTTAAATAGATATTAGTAGGATTTTGCATAAAGAAATACATTTATACATTCTACAATTTTACATGTGTGTGCAGAGCATCTATCTGGCTATCATGTTGACACCAATTTTCAACTGTTACTATGCATTTTTAGATATTTGGCTTATACACTACATGTCGGGACATCAAGAGAGGGAAACAAATATTTGAATCGTCTGATGTCGCTGTTTGCAAGCAGACAAAAGTCAGTCTACTCAGTTACTAACACCCACACATTGCTCTAAACTCCATGACCTGGAAGGTGGTGCTGTACACTCCATAAACATGTATTTCATATGACCTAGTTAACCTCAAGGTGTGTTGCTTCACATACTAGATGTGAACTTTTTATAATTGTTGGTTTGGGGTCATTGAGTGGGCGGTCAGCAAGTGGCTTTATTCCAGTTATAGTCCAAAGTGGGTTTTTTTCTTTTTCTGTTTGGGTCCTAAACTGAAAGCGCCAAAAGTATTTTGTTCAATTCCAATGTTTACCTATACATATATTTTTAAAAACTTTATCAGGAAGCCATGTGTTAATATTTTGGAAAGTATTATTCTTCATTTCACTATTTTTTCACTTTTTAGGATGAAAGACAAACATGTTCTCGAAATGTGAAGCTGAACTGTGGCTTCTCTGATAAGGCGATTTTTGAGATTATAAAATGAAATAATATATAGGCTGAAAACATATAACTTTGAACAGAAATATAGGCCTTGGTTTTGGACCCATTCATGATACAGACAAAGGTCTCAGACAGTGCCATAACAACTTTATCTTATTTGATTTGGAACATTCCTTACAAAGTTTTACGCAATTTAAGACTGTTTCAAGATAGTCACATAAGTTCACTCACAGTCTTATTAAAATGAGTGTGATAGAGTATATTTTCAGCGTTGTGAAAGTGCTGCTGTTTTTCCTTCCTGAGGATGGGGGGAATTATGTTGCTCCCATGAACATTGAGTATTAATATTGGTCACGTGCTTTTAGTCAGACTGCAGTCATTCAGTACCTGGAAAAGTGATATTGTTCTCTTACCAGGGTTCACATAAAAGGAAAGAGTCTTGGAATTAAACAAGAAAAAGATTGCTTTTGTCTTACGCTTTGATGTGTCTTACTTATACGGACTGTGTACATGAGTTATATGTTAATGTTTTTGTTGACTGCTCATTATTTTAGGTTTGACATCCCCAGATCGCCGTTGTTTCAATTGCAGGACAGTTCAGTCCTCCTGTCCAACAGAGCAGGCATGGCTTTTCCACATCTTTTACAATACGCGAGCAAGCGTGATATCCGGCACGGGGATCGTCCAATCAGCGTGGACCAAGTGCAGGGGCAAATATCTCTGATGCATGTTATGCTGAACAAAACCGAATAAGGTAATAACGGTAAACACAGACAGGACCATATCTACATCCACCCATACAACAGGTATGAAATGTGTCTGCCTCAACAGTGTAGTAAAATAGTAGCAATTTGGAGTTGACTCTGCGCTCGAGCATACGAGATAACCATTTAACTTCGCTAAACATTCATTTTGACATGAAGCTAACAAGTGGTAAAAACAAAAGCTAGGACTGGAAGAAAAATGTGATTTGTCGTCATTTGATAAACCCCAGGTAACTAATATGCCTTCCACAGCAACTGAAATTGCAGTCAGTCTGCTTCCTGCTGTTGTCTGAAGTGAGCGAGTACCTTAACTGTAGCCTAGCAAAGTGTTAACGTATTTTTAACCTTCAATATTCTGACAACCACGGCACTCCATGCACTTGAGCTGAAGGCGTAGAATCTGTTTGTCACTTGTCAAGGTGTTCTGATAGCTGGCCTGACCTTTATGAATGCATGAACATGTTTCTTCGCATTCCGTTTTGTGGCATGTGCTAATGTTGATACTTTTGTTTTGAGTTTTATAGCAGTCAAATGATTAATGTGAAACGAAAGTGACCCTTTGAGGATGGAATTAGAGATATAACTTGCAAACCTTCGATGTTCCTGGGATACAGTTAGTAGCCAGATAGACTGATTAGTTAATATATTTTTGGTTTTAGTTGCAAAATCCTCAATCAATGACACAACTTGAGAACTATAATCATCAAACGTCAGCAGACTCTTGGTATATTACCTGGGTACCTACCAGGCTTGAACTGCAGCTACCACCTAGTTTTGGGGCTTTCTGCCGCAAACATTGTCTTCAGAAGCAGACTAGACTGATTACCGTCTCGGGACGTTTCAGTTACCAACTCTAAAATGCCTTTTGACTTTGTCTTGAGGTCATTCTGCTGCTGCATCTGTCTAAACAGAAAGTCTGTATTCAAGTGCTGCTTCATCTGTTTGACCAGTCGGAGATGCCTGATGTTCTGCCTTAACTCTGGGTCGCTCCACGATTTCTAATGATCGGCGTTCTCGCCTCTCAACATGGTTCGCGAAACGGGCTCAACACTAATCATAGGGATGGCAATATTATTCGCAATCTCTCTATCATGTTGTACTTAGCAATATGTCTTAATATAGACATTCGATGCGTGTTTGTGGATAAAGAAAACTGTATAGTAATATATTTTTCAATCCATGAAATTAAATGCCTGACAAATCATTATGCTTCATCACGTTATTGCAACAATCCTGATAATCCATTGAAATAATTCTGCATTGATGAAGTACTTTTGTCTTCAATAGCTGTTTTATCAGATATATTCAGTAATACCTACCATGCAGTGGTCGAAATGATGGTGGCAAATCTCTGTCTCTGTCATGGTACTTATGGGCATAAGATATTCTAGCTTTGGCTTATTCATTGTGAGCCTTGATATGCATGTGAATGCCTCCAAATTGAAGCTGAAATGTAATTTTGTTCTCAATAGTTATTGTTTCATATCAAATGATATGTGCTGGAGTACCAGAAATAAAACAAAAAACTGCATCACTGTCACATGGTTACAGACCTCACTATTACCTGTGTCTGTGCTGTATATTTGTTGTGTTTAAACCTCTTCCTCTCCTCTGTGTGAGTATGGATGAGGTTTTGGGAGAACTCTGCTCCAGCAGGCAGGCAACTGACTGCAGAGACTGAAGCAGTGTCGGAGCTGCATACGTTGAGAGGAACCTCCCAGGGGTCAGCGGACGGGGAGAGGCTTAGATCCCACTTTTAATCACACCTCACAGATGCTGCTGACGTGGCGTAAGAAAAATGTCTTGCTCACACACAGCCACGCTGCACAGTCTAGAAATCTATATTGTTCCAGTTTGTTCCGTAGGGCGATCGTAAAACCTACACACATTAAAATACAAACCACTTGCTGATGCTTTGATGCCTTTTCTCTTTTCATTCTTAGGGTTGGATCTCAGCACTGGTCTTTGATTCATTTCCCTTCTCAAAGTCCAGAATGGATTCATTTAGATTCAGTTTGATTCTTGATGATTTGAGAGTACCAGTGTGGCGTGATGCTCTCAATTTATCCTGGAAAATGTTATTTCTTGTTCATTCAGCAAAAATGAACAATACAGTTGCCGAATAGACATGTAAAGTGCACATTATAGGCTAAAGGTAAAACACCTTTCCTATTATCAAACTGTTGTCCAAGGGATTTGTACTGCTTGGCAAGTATATTAACGAAAACAACACATTTATATTTAGAATTGTACACATATGTGTGATAAACGAGGAATCATAAAAGATCTGCACCACCCAAGGGCATCATCATTATACATATTTAAAAAAATGTGAAATTAAATGCTACTCACTCATGGCCCCACATCTTATAGCCAGAGAAGATCTCTGTAGACACAAACTCATTGAATTCAGATAGGTGTGCAGTGTTTTCAACTATCCCTCTTGCAGATGCAACTGTAATTTATTTAGGAGTCAGCTAATCATCCCTGAGTCATGACAGTCTAAGTAAACCGTGATGTGGACTTGCCAGGATTTACAGGAAAATAAATAAATAAAATACCTTTTTTCTATAGTTATAATGACTCAATTTTATACATCATGCAACCCTAACTGAACCACTTACAACAAGTAACCATTGCATACACACATTCAGCTTCGTTGTGTTTACTGGAAAAAGCCCAAATGCAAAAAATCTATCGCAGGATTTTAAATTGATATCGGATTATCCAAATAAAAATGTTTCTTTAAATCAGCCTATTCATTCTAGAATAATCTTTGTGTGTTTAGAAATATTAACCCATAAATCAGATATTTGTGATACCTTCCCTTTAACAATAACTGTTCTGTTTGACCTAAAGATTATACCTTTTGATTTTGACATTTTAATCTAATATTTATATTCTAAAATTTGCTGTGGATAATATAGTATTTAGTATAGTCCAACTGCCAAATATCTAATATGTATGAAAAATACAACAGAATTTACTAAGTTTCAGTCCTCTGTGACACATCTGCATACTATTATGGACTATGGTTAGTCATGTTCACCCATTCAGTATTTTATAAATTGGCATTATTTTATGTCTAGTTTTTCCTTATAACGCTGTTTTAACATAAACCTTGTATAGTTTTGTGGAGCTGACCTGATGTCATCTTCATCCACTGTTGTATTATTAGCAAAGCCTCTTGTTCCCTCTAGTGGATGTCAAACATAACTGCAGTTTTCTGTAAGGCTTACTCTCAGTTTAGTCCTTCAGTCCCACACTCATTCATTCTCACCACCTCTTTGTCTCTCTCTCAGGTCAATCCTCCTCGGTTCCAGAGGCTTAGACATCTTCCACATCTCAGAGGCTGGAAAGCTGGTGCTGCACCACATTTGAGCCCTGGAGCCAGTTAAGACACTGATGACATGAGTATGAATGACATACTAGATCATGAGTCCAGCTAGCTCTTATGACACATAACCTAAACTGTTCCTCAGGAAAAGACTAATCAATTGGGTGTTTTTGTCAAATGCAAAAAATGCATTAAAATGCATAACATTCACTTTATTGTCCACTTCATATTGTTTAGAATATCAGAATGATATAAGTGATACTTCTTTGTCTAGAAGACATCTTTGGCTGAGCATACATAATTCAAACACTGGCTTGCAGAGAGAGCACATTAGGGCTAAGATACAGAAATAATATTAATTAGCTACAGCTGAGAAAGTTTGTGTGCAATGGTAACAAAGTCTCTTAGTTTAGGTCTGGAGGATGAAATGATATATTACTGAATGTTTGGAGACCCTTCAGTAATTAAATCGTTCCCATGGTTAAAAAAACAAAAAAACAAGCTCAACAGCAGAAAGGTCATTGCAGTCATCAAAGATGTAATGATGAGCACTGTACTTTATCTGTAGTTGCAGCAAATATAAAAATTCTAATTGAACATGTAGTAGGGGTGTCCCAATACATATATTTTATCCAATACATATATTAACACAGGTTATTATGAAGAACAAAAAATGACATAAGTATAAACAAATAAATTAATAAATGTAGAAATAAATGTATGCAAAATAAAGATATCTGGTAATGTGAAGTTATTTTTACATTTATTTATTTATACATTTATTTATTTATTCATTTTTATTTATACTCATTTTTTGTCATTCATAGGTTATGACGTGACTTTGTCAGTCTGCATATTGTACATAAAAAGCACCACTGAGGTGTCCAGTAAAATCTTGAGCATTTGTGAAGTATGTAGTTTGTTCTTGGTCAAAATACATCAGGTGTAATGAGGCAGTAGAGTTGTGTTTGAACTGGTTTGGATAAGCACATTACTAGATAATGGTTGGCAGGTGGAAAGCTTCAATTGTGTAGCAGGGAGAGGAAGAAATGTTATGTTTGTGTAGGGCTGGGCGATAAAATGATATAGATATATATCACGATAGAACCTCTCCTCGATAGACATATAAGACATGGTCGATAACATGTGTACGTTTTTTCCCATATCGTCCAGCCCTACGTATGTGTTAGCGGACATGTAACTATGCTGACTTAATTAGAACGGATGAAAAAACAGTGCGTTTGCTTCCTGTAGAAATATTATCTGATTATGGAGTGAGATTAACGGGCACTTGGTTGAGATATGGTAGGAGAAACACTGTCATGTACCCAGTGTGTGTTGGCCTTAAATCTTTAGAAGAAAGGTGTCTTGTGCTTTCAGCATATTTTGGTTTTTATACTTGCTGAAATAATATGCAAAGAACCTGAAGCAGGGAATTATTAAGATCAGCAATCAGTAGGCAAAACTGGAAAAAGAATATAACTCCAGGGGGTCGTAAACCCATAATGACACAGAAGTAGTAGTAACATATATCAGTTTGTACTAATCTACAATTAACTTATTTTGGTGAAATCATTTGTACATTGAAATAAGAATGGAAAATTTGGTTATATACTGTATAATAATTGCTCATCTATCTATTATATGTTTCTACTTGAGTGGTAGTAAAGACTTGACTTGTAGTGTCAGTTGCAGTTATGATGAGTTGCAGCATATATTGAACTAGCCATTTCTTTGTCCTGAATATTGCATGCACCACTTAAACTCCATGTTTCTCTGTTTGTTTTTCTTCTATATTCCAGTATTTCTCTTTCTCTATTGCTGTCCTACTTTCTTTCTTTTACATTTACTCATCTGTCTTCATCCACATCTCTTTCATTTTTCTTGGTCAACTGGATATGTGCTAGCCTGGGTGGGTTTGACTGCCTGCCTGGAAGAGCACTTACACACACACACACACACACTCTCACAAACACACAAACACACAAACACACACTCTTCCTCTCTGCACTTGCACTTTTCCCCTTATTGGTTTATAAAGAGCCAGTGCATTACATAGTTCCATTTCAGTAGAAACGTGCAGTATCTTGTTCAGTAGTACAATTCCTGTGCATTGTTACAGACAAAACCACAGCTCCATTTGAAGAAGCAAGTTCCAGGAAGGTGGTGAGAATAAAAGGAAAGTCAGCACAGATGGCAGCAGTGTATTGGCATTCATCTTAAACCCCATATATTCAGTAATGTTTTATGTGAATTATTATTAAAACCAATAACACTGCTTCCTTTTAGGTTTTTTTCTTAGCGGCTCCTTCAGCCATAAATACAGTAACAACTACATAGGAGCTTTTCTAGAGTACAGAGATACAGTTCTGATGCAGGGCCATAGTCTAAATGCATAATGTGCTTTAACAAAGCCTCCAGAACATCCATCGCATCTGCCTCTCAGTGGTCAAATGAGCCTTTTGTCCTGACAGTATTTTGAACCTGCATCTATGCCCGTTCAGTTTAAAATACCAAAACAGGAAAAGCTTGTGGTGTTGAATTCTGTTGGAATGTAAGACCACCAAGAGATTGAGCCAAGTTCTGATCAACATCACTCTGCTTGGCAATCCACTTTTTTGTCTCGTATAGATAGGAATTTAATGTTGTGCTTGGAGAGTCTCAGTCACTTTACATCACCAAGCACGCTGAGAGGAAAAGAGGTTACGTGGTACCGAGATATTTCAAGACAGAAACACAGTGCAGTGTTGTTATGGAGTCAGGACAGAAAACAACACAGTAGACTAAACACAGATTCTCTGCCTTCCGAGATTCGTTACAATGTTGGGGCATTGGTATAGCAGTTGAATATTTGATATCAAAGACAGTGCCCACACACTATATCATACTGATAAACACTAGTTGGAAGGTAATCAGATAAAAATAAACAATTAGACAAAATCTTTTCACATGAGATCCCTATATTTCAAAGATGTAGCAGTACAAATCCCAGTGTCAGATATTTGGGCCCCTCAGCTGTTAAACATGCCTGTAAAAATTCAACACCTGTTGGCACAGTATACACATGATGTCAGATAATTAGCTTCAGCATGATGGTGTTTGTAGCTTTTTCGCACAAAAAAGGACTCTATATCTGTTCTAGAGAGAAACGAGTAGATCTTTACCACCAAGTGACTCTAAAGAAATGATCTGACTCCCTAGTTTGTAGGAGGAGTGATATCTGTTCGTACTTAGCTGCAGTCAGACCCCAATTCTCCTCCCACTCCTTTCTTTGCGGAACATGGAGAGACACATTTGCTTCCAGTTATAAACTGACCCACCTCCTTCAATCTGATTGAACTTTGACGCACCACTCACGAGGTTCTCCAAAGTCCAGGCAGTTTGAGGGAGGTGGTGGACTTCACTTGTCATTCAGGGACTGGTGGTTGTTAATATTCTTGGTTGCACAGTAACTACCGCGGAAAAATACAGGAGGGAGAGGAGGGATACCCAGGTGTGCCGAAAAATGTCAGTATTAGGACAATCCTGCGTATCAGATCATTGAGTCCCTACCAACATGTACAGTATCTTATCTCTGTGAGTAATTATGAAGCTGCAGGGAAAGACCTAAACTTAAGTGTGTAGCAGTACCATTGTGTATCTGGTGAGAAACTGTAGAAGATACTGTCTAGCCTCTAGATTCTAGTGCAGACTATGTGGAGGTACAATAACTGTTGAACCATGTCAAATATAATACAAAAAAGATATTTTAAGGGTTTCATTTTGGTTTAAAAGATGCAAGGCCATGAGGATTGGGTGAGTACATGAGGTTGATAGACACAAAGGAAGTGCAAACATGCTGTCAGTATTTGTGAATTGTGTGTGTGAAGTGTGTGTGTGTGTGTGTGTGTGTGTGTTTGCGCATGAGCGAGCTGATAAATGCCTCGGCAGCTCCTGTGTGGAATACACCCACATACACATACACACACACATACATACATACAGTACTGAGGGCATTGGTGTGTGAGTGATGTGTCTGTATGTATGGCTGAATGCAAATTAGTGAGGATCTTACTATAGAAGCCTGTATAGACACACAGTCCTAGATTTAGGGCTTCATGGACCACGTTTTGAGACTACACATACATTATACACATTTGTTAAGATGGTTTTTTTAATTAGGTTTTCTTCCAATTTCTTTTGAAGACACATTTATTTCTCACCTCTTTGTCAGATATTTAACATCTTCCAGGGAAAGCTTCATAAAAATCATTTTTTAACACATGTACTGTAAAATTCATACTTAATTTTCAACTAATCAATTTAGAACAGAATGAAAATAATCATTATTTACATCCCTAATGTATTGATATTGGAAGAAGATTTTCTGGTTATCGGGCAGTTTTGTTCCATGTCAGCCAAATCACTATTATTATACACTATTATTTGTATGCCAGAAAAGGTTGGGTAGCATATGGATATTTTTGTTTGTTTCTTATCTGCGTTGATGTGCATGTGCATCCAGGGATGTCGATGGAAGCAAATTATCAGGAACTGACAATGAAACTAAATGAAAGCTGACTCTCGACAGCCAAACCTAATCCTACATAACACATCTGTGTACAGATTAACCACCAGTCATCATTTCATTGTAGATGGGGTTTTTAAGTAACAAGTTAATCCTTGTTTTATTCTCTTTCATTTTGACATTTGTGCTAAATGTTCTCTGTGACAGTAATTGTCAGGGATGAAAGGCTGTGTACTAGAATTCAGTGCTTCTGGGTTATTTGTTGTCAGTCATCAAATAATGCAAATACAAAAATACAAAAGTAAACAAAGGAGGATGACAAACAGAAACATAGAGATTCTGACACATAGAGAAAGAAAAAATCAGATAAAGTAGATCATAGGAGATAACAAGGAAAAAATGGAGAAAATTGAAACTGTAGAAGAGGAAGACGGAGAACGATACTGGTAGAAAAATGGCGACTGGCTGCAGTTTTTTTCGTCTCTTGTGTCCTCGTCTCACTTTTCACTGTTCCATCTTTCACTGTCTCTCTCCCTCTCTCTCCTTTTCCTCACCTCGCTCTCCTTCAGCTGCTGCCTGTGCTTACTCTCCCTTTCTCCTCTACTTTACCTTCTTCTCTTTAAGATTTTTCCTCCTCCTCCCATTTACATCCTTTCTCTCCCTCCCTTTTCTCTTCTTCTGACCTCCCAATCCAGCACATACACACACATATCCCTCAGCAGTGATGGCATGCGTTCAGCGGATGCAGTTGGCTAAGCCCAGAGCATCTGCTGAGATAGAGACGAACAGTACCGACATAGCTTCACAGGATATGTGCGTGTCGTGCACAGGCTCCTTGTGCTGTGTTTGCATGGCTGTATCTGTGTCAGCCACGATCGATTGCTGGCATGTACAGTATATCTCCCATGTGCTTATGAATGAATGTGTGAGTGTAGCGTAGATTTGGCTGCACGTGGGAGCATGCATTTTCATCCTTGTCTGTGCCCGGCCTGCACATATGAATGCAGCTTTATGGCATGTGCCTATGTGTGAATGAGTGTGTGCCATGTGCTCTAGACTTTAAGTGTTGTGTGTAATCACACGCCTGCTTTGTGTGTGCTCTGATAGTCAGCCGGCACATAGGAATGCCCCACCCCCACCACATCGCATTGCCTCCCAAACCCTTCATTAACTAAACATGACCCTTAAGAGCATGATTAGCCTCATTTCAAGACAGGATGTCTGAAGCCATCAACCGAGGGGGAAAAAATCCATTACTATAATTGCATTGAGCTCAGGGAGGGAGGGAGGAGAGGGGGAGGGAGGAAAGGAAGGATGCATAGATGGATAAAAAAGGAAGAAAATGAGTGGGACTGAGGGAGGGAGGAGGCGGAGGGCCATCAGAGATGCTGGGATGAAGTGAAGGAGGGAGAGAGAGCGAGAGAGGGTGGAGGATGAGGGCTGAGGGAGGGGTGTCAGATGATGGTAGGAACTGATATTCTATATGAATCCTATAGTTACTTCTCGTGGATCCCCCCTGTCGTCTGAGCACTCAGTTGGTACGGCCCTCCGACAATAAAACCACCTCCAGTGAGTCTTGATGTGGCACTTCCACTTGGTTCTCCGGCTCACGCACAAGAGTCATTGGCCTGCTTTCGAACGGGGAAAGGCTGCAAGCGGACCGCCATGCCGGCTCGACAAGGCATAGGGAACACGCCCCAGCATGGCGGCCACTGCTACTCCCCTGGCACAGCGCCGATAAAGAGGGATGGACAGGCAGAGGGGCGATGCAGGTGTCCTGGGCTGTCAAAGCCCAGATACCTGGGCAAAGACAAAGAAACGAAAAACTATTTTTTGACTCTTTCTTGTCTTATCCTCTCTTCTCATCTGTCTGTCTGTCTGTCAGGCAGGCAGGTGCTCAGCATGAGTGAGTATTACCTATACACATGAATATGCACACATACACTCACTCACAGACAGGCATATGCTTTGTCTGTCAGACTTTTTCATCACCTGTCTGTCTTTCTCAACCTCTTCTCTGGTTATGCTACATTATATGTGTGGCTGTGCGATGACCATGGCGATGATAGTGATGATGACGATGACGATTGTATAAATTGATTGTAAATTATTATACATCACTGTCTCAAATATACATACACATGTATGTATGTCTGTATGTGCTGTAGTACTTTATGTGTATATGTTTGCTACACAGGAAGCGAAGGAGTGAAGGGTGGGGTTTCTCTCTGACACACACATGGATACACACACATACACACACACTCACTCACTCGGGCAGTGGACAGCTCATTGTGTCATGGCAAATGAGGACAGAAAGCCTCCCACTATTACTTTCATGATGACCAGCAAAAAGAACAAGGCTCCCTACGTTCATTTCCTCTTTAACTGCTCTTTGACTGTGTCCTTATGTAGCCTTTAGATTCCTCGAGACTCTGTATCTCTACAACATCATGTATCTCATAGCATGTAATAAGCATGAAGCCAGATCGAAAGAGTGGAAAAATCAAGACTCCCTAATTTCTCTGAACATAGAGTAAGATTGCATTCAGGCGCAGACAGTGTGACTACGTTGACCAAGGCTAACAGAGGAAGGGCCTGTGTGTGCCGGCACAGAGAATGAGCACATGCGTACATGTTAACATGCGTATTTGATAATGGATAGATTTAGAGGAGTACTTACGTTATTACCAAAAAACGACCCTTTTTATTCTTTTGCTTACAATAGGGTGTATTTTTAGAGACGCAGTTGGGCGTCCACTGTTATTTTGCAATATCTGCTCATTATAGCAGAAATTAGAGACAAAGATTAAAACTTCCATTAGTTGTATTTTGAATTGATGGCAGACTAGTCCCCAGCTCAACCTTCCCACCCAGTTCAATATCTGGTATTTGTATTCAGCAACAATGGAGTTTTTCCTGATTTATCACCAATTATTAAATTATTTCTGTGGCTGTGTTCCTGTTCCTGTAGAAGCTTCTGGGCTGTCTGGCCAGCAGGCTGTGGGTGTTCACAGTGGGTTGCAGATCTCTTAGGATACACAATACAGGGGTGGGGCAACAGAAAATGTACATCTTTAGATACACCTATTTCCTAGCACTGAATTGATCCTTGAAAGTGATAAGTACGCATTTGTCTTAGCGAAAATGTCTTCTTTTTTGGACTGAACGTTTCACTGTGGCTCTTTAATATGACCCCTTTCCTCTATTTTATGTTTATTTTTACCATGGAAGAATTGAAGCGTCGGCACTGTTTAGTCATTGTGAAGTGCTGGGTACAGTGTGTCTCAGACTGAATAATATGCCAAGTCTTTCAGCTATTTAGTGCTAATGAAAATTACACAACAGTTGTGATATTAGCAACAATTATGTTGTCCGTGTCTGTGATCTTCTTTGAAATCTTCTTTTTTCTTTTTTCTTAGACATAATATCATCCCAATTTTGAGGCAGAAAAACTATTTCTTTTAAAGTGAGAATCATTTGAATTTCATACAAATGGGAATTTTGGCCACCGCTGTTGGTTAAGTTGTCAGTTTACATTTGGCACAAAAAAAATGTTAAATAGGCAAAGTCAGTGGCAGTACAAGAGCAGCTGGCAACAGGAAACAAAATGTCAGCATTGAAAAACTGTTGCCTTCTGTTGTACTCCAGTTAAAACAAAAATGCTGAGGTGACTGCCCAGCAGAGTCATCCAGTGTTGCCAGTGTGCCGCCATTGCTTAAGATGCTTTTGGGAAGAGCAGCCCCCCCGTCTGTTTCAGGAAAAGATGTCCATCTTATTCGTTTTTTCCCCCTCCCCCAATTTACTGGTATAACAGTCAGTCATCATCATGACTAAAACAGTCTCCTCGTTTGTAATAGATATATGCCATATGCCCTTGTTACAGTTATTCTATTCTATTCTATTCTATTCCTTTTTCCAGTGCAGCTCTCCAGTGAGCATTGACCTGAGCTCTTCTCTGGTTAGAGTGGTTAAATATAGACCTATTCTCAGCCTCTCCTGGGAAAAAAATGAGATGGAGAAAGAAGGGGGGGCAGAAGGGTAAATGGGCAGATTGGAAGAGGTAGAAACTTTTTTCTTCTTTAACTGGTTAAAATATACTAATACAATTTAGCAAGTTAGACTGTTTTAGCTTTAGCTGCATAAATTTCAGTTGTTACACAATGCAGTTGTGAAAGTGAATTGTTCATCACTAACACTTTTGATTTCTGTTGTGCTGTCAGCAAAAAGAAACTAACATTGTGCAAGGACCCCAGAAGCATTGTCGCACCACAGAAAATCTAGCTAAGATATAAAGAAGCTTAACTGGTCTAATTTCTTTCTCTGAGTGAGTTTGTGACCTGAATGATGCAGTTTCTTAATTTTTAAGGCACATTACTGACCCACTTAGATTTTGCAATCTGCTGTCCACTATGACTGAGCAGGACACAGTTCAAAAATGGTAATGGTTTTCTTCCAAGGAAGGACTTTGATTTAAAAAAAAAAAAAAAAAGTATAACATGAAACAAATGTTACTTTTTGCTTGAAATGGACACAAGTGTAGTGTGATATAAAAAAGAGCTACTAGTTATTTTTCATGTAAATCCACTCATCTACAACAACTATGCTGCAACAGAATACACCAATGTCCTATTTTTACATGGCAAAATATCAGACTTGGGAGGATTTCCTTTTTTGTGTCACATCCCAGTGATAAGTACTTTGACCTCTTCTCCTGACACCACTTCCTCAGTGGTTTTGTAAATGTCATAATAGGCAAGATTTAACTCAGTGTTGAGATAGAAGATTACCTGGTTGAACCTGTACAAGCCATAGTTCCACCTTTTCTGAAGACATTGACAAGCTATGTCTGGTTCAGTTGTCTCTTCAGGTGAGGAATCTAGTGAAATAAAATAGACACCAGACAATAGACATCACTCCAAATGTACTTTATTTGCTATGTATCATGATATTCTGTTGAGCCCTAGTCGTCAGTGCTGCTACTGCAGCAAGGAGGGTTTACCAAATGCATCACGTCCTACAAAACTGTACAACATTAAGTGTTTCCCTGGAAAGCACATGTAAAGCTTATGATCAGTTTCAGTCGGTGATCCAGTTTAAGAGTAGTTTTTAATTGCATGTTGATAGCGTACATGAACATACATGAACTACGACAAGGCCAGGTTAATTGACCCAACTACATCAGATAATCTTTGCACTTCTCTGGCTTTAGTGAGCCTCAGTTTTCAATGCAGTAACTATTAATCACTCTGATGTATTTTGGTATTGCCCTTTCAGCCTCCAGTTTGCCCAGATTTGTCAGTAAAAAGGGGATAAAAGTGACAGACTGAGGTGAAGGGTGATAGCTTTGAGAGAAAGGAAAGGGTAGAAATGAGACTGAAGTAGGTAGACCAACAAGCAGGTGGGGAAATGGAAGTGCAAGGGAGAGGTGATGAGAAAGGAGAGGAG
>BRZM01000575.1:0-112565 GCA_033238685.1 Lates japonicus
GCTGTTATATGTTTGTAACAGAAAATTTTGTCAAATGATAATTAACCTCTGAAACACTGCCCACATTGAATTTTGTCCTGCAATTGAAAACATGGATGTTAACAACAACTTACAGTTGTTTCCTCAGACAGACTGGAACATCTTAAACAGAGTCATGGTCAACAGTTCAATCCCTTTTATAAATTCTAAGAATGACGGTTCAAGGTCTGTTCTCTTCAAGGACAAAAGAGCTTATCAGGCAAGCTAAGGATAGCCTGGCTATCCTTTCTGGCTAGCACTCACTAGCTATGATAGGTAACTGGTTAGCTGATGTTAAAATACTGCATCAATTATTTCCCTTAAGTTAATCACAAAAACCACCTCCCCCATGTTTCTTTTAACCAGACGGGCTGGAACCCCAGGTGCTGTCAGTCTAATAATGTTTGGGTTTATGTTTATGTTCTGTACGTAGACGTGTGTCAGTAGCATGTGCACGTGTGTGTGTCACGAGTTTAAATGGCTGTTTGAGGGTTAAGCATTGGTTTTAGGGTTAGACATTCGGTTGTGATGGTTAAGGTTAGGGTAAAGGGCTAGGGAATGAATTATGTCAATGATTGGTCCCCACAAAGATAGGTGTACAAGGATGCATGTCTGTGTGTGTGTGTGTGTGTGTGTGTGTGCGCGTGAATCAAAGAAAGATTAAGCAAGAATAACTAAAAGATTGAAACGATATTATTTTGTGGTCTGGTATAAAAGTAGTAGGTAAAAATGAAATTTCATTTTCATTTAAGACTCACGGCTGTATGCAGATGACGACGACTCTGATCCAGGCTGTACAATTACCAGCTGATGGGACTTCTGTGCAATAAAAGGATAGAAATTAGGCCTAGTTTAAAATTACAAAATTAACATTAAGTAGAACATATATACTTAAAGCCAACCAAACTGTCAGATCATCTATTAGCAACATAAAGTATCTTGGCTGAAACTTTCTGGTTTCAGGATCATTGCTTAAGATGTGTTAATCTGCTTCTTGGATCTAGGGATTTTTTCAGTTTTTGATTATTTATAATGTGACATTTGCTAAACAACACTGAATCACTGCTACTTTTAAAGATAAAATCACACCCAGGAGACAGATAACAGTCATTTACTTTCATGATGGCTGCAGCTTTGAGAGTCGAAGAATGGCACAGACTTAACTGAGTTCTGCCTGATCCCTGCAGGTAATAGTTTGCCTTTTTGCACGTAATGCATGAGTCATAGGTATTATAAGAGAACTGGATTCATTAAAACTTTTAAACATTGTATACAGGAATGAGGAAATAAGTCGAATAATAAGAAAAGAGAGCCTTGGTGATAGCTGTTTCAATTGTGAACTGCCTGCATACAAACTCTCAAATACCACCAATCGGATTTTAAAACAATCATCTCTCCATTTCATCATTTTCAAATGGCAGAGGCTTGACATTCTTACCTGTTTACTGTCGAGGAGAAATGGATCTCTAACTACAGCTGCTCCACAGAGCTCCACCATCCACTCCATTTCATCTAGGATAAACACACAACCACAAACACACACACACACAAACAGTGTAACTTGTTTGGGGGACCCTGTTGGAAAATTTATCAGCAGTCACACCTAAATTTTATTCTTTCTACTCTCACTCCTTTAAGCCTGAGGGGATACAGAGCAGACTCATTTCAAGCTCAGACTTCCTTTGATCAGAGGGACGGAAAACAGATCAATATTTCAGTCTCCACTCAAATCAATATGTACATCTCACTTAATCAGTCATCACACATTTGACTTGGTTTAGGGAAATGTGCTCATATTCCACAAATATCATAGCAAACAACTAACATGAGAGCTCTCAATCAACATGTGACTGATCTGCACTGTAAACTCATTATCCAACATATACAAACCTGAGTGATTAAATAATGGATGAAATCCTGTTAGGCTGAAGAAAACAGACTCCATCCTCATGTTTGTGCCATGTAGAAGAAAGTCTTTAAGCTCCTTACGCAAGTTAGCAGATGTCGACCCATTAGCAAAGCTTCATCGATCCAGCAGTCAGCAGGAGGATGCTTCAGGAGCACTTTAAGAGCCCCAGGAAGAAGGAAACTAAAGAATGCTGCCTTGTGGGTTTTTAAGCAAGGCACCCCCTTGAGACCTTCACCCATGATCTATCTGTCCATTCATCCATGTTTAAAGGGTGAAGCAAAAAGTATCTTGCATGAAGGGCAATGAAACTCTTCTCCACTTTGAACTTGGAGGTCATTAACAGTTTGAATCATTAGGACCAAAGCTCAAAAACTAGGTTCATGCAGAAACTGGGAGACCAACGTATTTAAACCAATTTTAGAAGAGCAGAACTGCAGAAGCTCTTTGGCCACCACTGAAAAGCTCATTTCCACTTTCTTTTCAGAAATATTCTCCAGGCAGCTAACTGACACCATAGCAACCGCTGCGCAATATGACAACACCACACCAAAATGTCTCACATAACTCCCAAGTCCGTATTCAATCCACCGCTGGAATACGCTTGTCATTGTTCTTCAGTGCTGAGATGACAGAGTTCAAGAAAACAACACAGGTTCAAAGCTGCTCTGTGTCAGTCAAAGCTGTGTAGCTACTTCTAACCATCCTTCTTTTTATTGTACTTTTTTCACTTTTAAAACAGGCGGTGTCCTTGGGAGACCTGCAGGACTGAACATCAATAAAACTACTAAAGTGGTTGAGAAAATAATTCTTGATTGAGAAAGCTTTGTGGGAACAGCATGAAGACAGTAGGAGAAAAAGCAACAATATCATGAAATAACCATGGTTTTGTGATGTTTCAAAAATATGCAGACGAGAATTCTTGTTATCTAGATGTTGCGACTTCTGTGGTGTTTGGTGCTGCGTTGTGGATGAAACAGACTCTGAACAAGAATGAGTTAAGTCGGAAGTAATCCAGAGATGGCTATAATATGGATGACAGATATTTGTGATGTATCAGAATGTCTGAGCCTGACACGTAATCTCAGCAAGCCTATCATTGCCATACATTTCATGATATTAAAAAGAAAGTGCCAGTTTATCTCCACACTGAAATGGGGGTGAAGAATTACAAATTAAAAAAAGAAAAAAAAGAACTAGATTTTCTGTTGCAGTTATAATCCTCATCAAGACTCAACATTTCTACACCTTCACTGCGCATCTCTCAGTGCTGTCTACTTAAAGGGCTAAACGCCTTATAACATGTAATGACAAATAATTGAAACGAAAAATAAATCACTGAAAAACTCCACTTTCACGCCTCTGCTTTGTAAAGATGAGCGGATGGCATGTAGCAACACATTTTATGAAGTCATTCCATGGTACATTTTGAATAAAAGTTTTTTCACGTGAATTAGACAATGAGGCCCAACCCATATGTTGACTGACATCAAAGATAAGTTTGCAGAATTTATGGTGTCAACTTTAAAACATCTCGCTTAGATGCATATATACTGTATTAGTGACAATATGTAATGTACACAAAGAATAGTTCAGAAGGTTTTATTTGCTAGCTCTCTCTACAGTGAGATTAGAGATCAACACCACTCTCTCTCTCCTGCATGTGCGCTAAAAAGTAAACTACACCTAGCATGGTTAGCTACAACATGTAAAGACAGGATTCATGCAAAACCTGAGAATGTAAAAACAATAATTTGTACGAGTTGATGGCGAGTTTCATGAGGCTATTTCTTTTGAGGTTAGAACATGACCTCTCAGCAGCATTACTTCTTCTGGGCAGTCTAGACACCACAGTGGTAGCTATCAGGAAAGTGATGAGATGGGGTGGGAGCTAGCTGGTTTGCATGCTAACCTCGTGAAGGTGATAAGAACTAGGCATAAAAACACTATCAGTTGATTTCCATCGCAGGGGCGCTCTTGGCTGGCCAAAAGATAGCTTGATGGTGAACATGATTTTTGCCTAGACTTGTAGTAAACTGTTAAGGCAGCATGTGCAGATGGCAAAACCTGCAAAAAGCTCCTTTAACTGATTATGCCTGAAATATCAATAATAGCAGCCTCAAAACTCCAGTATTGGGCTCACAAGATAGTCCTAGAGATGGTGAACAGCTACAGATTCTGTGATTGTTACATTTCAGGTCTTTGGTTCCCTACAGTACGTCAAACTAAAAATTGGGAATGTCAGGTTCTAAGTTGGAAATGTCCTGTTGGTGGACACACATAGTCATGTCTGTAAAGGCCCTGGAAGCAGATCTTGTAGCGCTTCATGAGCAGCAAAAGAAAAAAGAAAGTAAAGAATAAAATAATCCTCGGACCTGCTGGCTTCTTTAAAAATTCTGCAAAAAAATAGTAGAACATTTGTTCATTAATTTATCAACTACGACAGCATTACAATGACTGCTGTATAACAGCCATTACTAGCCTCAACCATTGCGGGTGTGTCTGAACTTTTACGCCTGTCTGAAGGTTACAGTGGTGAAAACTGAAACACTTCACTGAGCGCCTCCCATGATTTATAACAGGTATGCCTACTGTAAAAATAAACCTTGGGACCTTGGCCAATTTTGCTCTCCTGTAATACTGTAATTCAGGGATGACTTGAACAGAACAAACAAACAGAGCCACTTTCACTATGAGGTAATATCCATTTAAGCATGCAAGAATGACCATCTGACACGAGACATTGTTTTGTGCCACTCCAGGGTCAATAAAGCTTGCTTGAGATAGAATGTAAAATTGTTTCAACCAACCGTGGAAAGCACAAAATGCTTACATCACAGTCTTATATATATATAGTGTGTGATGGGATAGCAGTGTTTGGAAGATAAATGTCCGGCCTGGGAGAAAATACTAATTTCTCACCTCTGTCTTTCCATAATGATCATTAGCCAGAGGTGCTTCTGTGAGATGAAAAAGTGTGTTCTGTTACAATTTTAATTTTGGAGCAACAGCTAATGTGTCCTTTCCAGGTGGTGATAGGTGTGTGATGTGATAACGATCAAACCCTACAAACACCTGCCTTTTACATACATATATATCCTCAGAGTTACTTTGACTGATTCCTAAAGCATCAACCTTCAATTTGACAGACTCCCGTCCATTTCATTTGTTGGTCTGTTTGTCACACGTTTTGGGTGACAGACAGTGAATAAGAACAGGACGATACCTGGCTCTATCAAAGTGCGGGCACAGTGTTGGAAGCCACTTAAATAAACTGAAATTGCCTGGCTAATTTAATTAGCAGAGGGTTTCCTTCAAAGGCAGCGATACAGCCAACACCCCATCCTGGCCATTTCTAATTTTTCCCTCAGGCGGTAGCAGAACCAGTCCTATGGCTACTGGGAGGAAAATTACGTTAGCTTTTTCTGCAAGCTTGAGAATCACCAGAGCTAAGAGGCTGGTGCAAGAGGAGAACAGGATGGTCTTCCCTATATTATTTGCTTCCTCGGTGCCTTTCTTCCTTCTCAGCCTCTTTGTTTCCCCATTGCTTTCTCATTTACTCTTCCTTTCCTGCCTGCCATTTTCTTCTTCAACTTGTTCATACTTCCTTTAATTTCTTCCTTCTGTCTTTATCTTTCTGTACCTTTCTTATCTACTTTCTCCCCTCTTTTTCCTTACATCCATCCTTCCATATTTTCTTCATTCCTTCCTACCATCCTCCCCCTCCTTCCTTCCTTATTTACTTTCCAGTCCCTACACAAAAGATGTAGTGTCTGGTTGACTGGCGTCAATTACTGAGTAGCTAAAACAGACAAACTGTGCCTGTCATTCTAATTGTGGGTCAAAGGGTCCAATAACTATGGGTAGAAAGTACCTTTAATACTTTTACAGAGAGAGAGGTTGCCTCCTCACTCCTTTGCTCCTACTCACTCAGTTTGCTTCATCAACATTGAAATTGCTCTTTAGTGGCAGCGTCCTTGCTGTCAGTGGTTGTTCTGAGTCCAACTGCTGCAAGTAGATTGCGCTACTCTCCCACATCTCCTGTCTCTTTCATTATACTACTGTCTAATAATAGGCAAAATGCCCCAGCATCATTAAAAGTTAATACTTTTAAGAGTCATTTTATAGGCCCAGAATTTGATATGATATGTTTTCTTGTGGTCTGGGAAAGCACTAAATTAAAGGTGCTTGATTGATTTGATTAGTTAATTTTAATCGTATGATGGCCAGATCTTGAGGCTGTTTGCCGCTAATGTTTGCAGGCTACAGTAGATCAAATCTGAACATTACCAGTGCGTGTGAGAAGCAATTAGTTTTTTAAACTAGAATTGGGTTTTTGAGTTTTACCAACTGTTGGGGATGACGATAATAATATTATAGAAAAATTTGCCCAGGCTTTTTTAGTGAACTGCCTACCCTCCAATAAAGTACAATTTTCCCATTCTTTTCTTTAACATAAACCTTCAGGCACAGATTCACAAGCCAATATCTGAAATCATTTTATTATGAAAGTAAAACTGTAAAGCATTATGGCCCATGAGTTGGTAAAGTCATATAATGACGATCCTGACTGGCTTTTGCAGCTTTAGAGACAAGTGGATCAAACAAAGCTGTGTAATTGACAGCCCTGTTCAATGTCTGAAGGACTCACATTGTGTATTGTCTCGGGATGATGCTGAAACTCTTATAGAGACCCTGGTGGTTGGGTCCATTCACCCGTCACCTCTCACTTCAAAAGGAACTCTGTTGGAGCAGCGAAATTGACTTCAGCATGGGAATGTGAAGTACAGACTCTGAATCTCAATCGTAATGTTACAACAACTTTCACATATGCCTTCTCCAATAGTGGAGCATTATTCCTCTCATCGGGCTGAGGACTGCAGTTGTAAAGCTGACCCACTATTCATTTCATTTTATTTAAAAGAGGTAATGTAATAACTCCAACAACAACACTGAACATTCTTCCAGTTTGACAGCGTTCATCTTATAATTGCATAAAGCCCCGTTACCGCCATGATGCATCAAATGTAGAGATTTTGCTTGGATGGTGGAAACAGTTTTAAATTAATGGCAATACTAAACAAAACTTGTGAAAGTTTTACTTGCGCAACGAAGACAATCTGGGGATTACTAAAGCAAATGGATTACAAATAATATGAGTATCACAGTAGACAGCAGAAGATTCATCATGCAGCATTAGTCTAACATCGAACATACCAAGAGATGTAGCAAAATCACCGGCAGCAAAGTCCCAAAAGGAGCACACAAGTGACATACCTCATCTAAGTTCTTCTGTTTGAAACTTTCTGAGATCCTATGGAAGAAATGAAACAAAAACATGTGAGCTTGTGTCAGAGGCACTTAAAACACTATTCTGGTGTCTCTGTATTATGTGTCACTCCTTTTACTCCCCTCATCATCATGCTGTTTTGTATCAATTTGAATTGTTTTAAACTCATCAGTAAAAGTGGAGTCAGGACTTACACTGGAAACTCTACCACTTCCTGCCTGCAATACCGCCGATACTTCGGTGTGGCTCCACACACACCAGTTGTTCATCTGGCGGAAAGAGAGAACCAGCAATGTGTGAAGAAGATGTGCAAGAGTATGTGTACGCTCCTGCTTCTCACACACTCTCGACTGTGTAAAAGTGGGCCCCAGGTCCCTACATCCTCAAAAACAACTGACCACGTCTAAACAATCGTCATTTGATAAATTGACCACATATTTGAAATCTAAATAGCTGCTTATTCTAGCCCAGAAAAAACACAAAAATTTAATAATAAAGAGATAGAGTTAGTTGCAGAAAATCTAATGGGCGAGGCAAAAGCATTTGTTGTGTTGCTGCTTATCGAAATCAAGCCATCACTCCCCTGGTGTCCTGAAACACTTCAGGGTGTAATTCCTTTTGTATGTGTTTTTGTATTTGTTGTGTTGTGGATTTAAAGCATGATTTGCATAATGTCTCTATATATATATTCTATGTAGTTCATTTATACGTGAAGTCAAATAAAGTTTATTCTGTTGACTTAAGGCAAAGCTTAAAAGCAAAGCAGATATATATATAAATCTCAACTTGAGTAGGGCACCTTGTGCTGTGTATGATGGAGTCGTTATGTGGTTGGCATCATTAAGTCAGCAGTTTAGCACATGAGTTTATGTATGTGGTCTGGATCATACCGTGACATATTACAGTTGAGTATTAAGATGATTAATGGGACAAGGGAAAATTAATCCTTCATCTTTCACACAAGAGATTCTATTTGGTACTCTACTTTATTTTCTCTAATAAGTCTTACTTTTTGTTAAATTCTTGTTAGCTTTGAATAAGGCGTACAAGAGAAACCCTTTTAAGCTAATGCAGCTGATATGATATTAACCTATATTAGGTCTAGCTTTTGCTTTTTTAGAAGTGTCATTGCTGAAGATTAGGTTTGAGAAAAAAGCATTTTGCACAGACCGCTTGTTTTTAACCATTTTAAGGACAAAATACAAGTTTAAACAATAATATGAGCACAAATCATCAATATTCCTTGGGATCAAGGTTATTCCTCTTTCAAGTAATGATATCCGTTCATTTGTATTCAGGCAACTTAGAAGTCAAGTGCAAATTATTGATACCTCCTGTACATAAATCATTTAAAAATATTTACAATTATTTTCTGAGAATGGTTAGAATGGGACCTTCCTGTCACTTTTCAACTAACTAGCCACGAGATCAAAACATGTTCCCATTTTTTTGGTTGCCCAGGAAACAAAACTGCCATTAAAAAACTTCAAACAGTGACAGTTAATATGGTGCTTTGGAATAATGACTTTGAAAAATTAAAATAATCTATCAGAGAGGGTAGTTAACAAGCAACAACTGGATGAATGGAGGGGTGTGTGTGGGTGAGAAAAACAGAAGCTATCTTTAAGGGAGGCGCTTTAAAGAGCGCTCAAAACAAGCTTTAACTACATAGAAAAGAAAATGTACTTCTGGAAGTAAATGTTGCTGCTTGAGAAAATATTCAAAAGCAAGAACTAGAAAGATCAAAATTAGACTTTAAGAGCAGATGGAGTTGTTTTGCTGTGTGTTGGGCAACTTGATTCATTAATTCAAACACTTTTAACAGCTGTTGTCTTTAAAGGTGCTATATGTAAGTTTTGCTATCCTACATAGCCAATGTTAGCATTAACAACTGTCTACTTATCAGTCTAGAAAAGCTGAGTTCAACATCAAACTTCATTCCTATATTCCTCCAAGAGCACCCAGCAGTGGTGAAAGCAATGGCAATGTCTATTTCTATCACTTATTTTTGCTTTTACTGAGTTAGCATGCTAACCAGCTAGCCAGTCTTGTAATATTACTTTGAGATAATAAGGGCTCACTGTAGTGTCAGTACCCTCAGTCCAACATGAGGAGATACAGAAGTAAGCTGCCCGAAGGATGTCTTGTCAATGGCTGAAGCTTTTTGTCAGTAATCAGCTGTTAATGCTAATGTTGGCTAGTAGTGACAGCAAAACATACTCACCTTTAAATAAACATAACTCCAATATTATTCACTGCATTTATGTCAATATACCTACCTGTGTGCATTATTATGAGTCTGCTCAAAATCACCTGGGGAAACCACCGCGCTAACTCGCTTGTGAAACTTTTCACCATTATCTTATTTCACAACAACATCTGATTAGTTAATGTGTCCTCCTGAAAGCTCTAAACAAACTAATTCATTGATACCTGATACCCTGTTCTTGGGACTCTAATCCAGAAGACACTAGCACCAGCAGCTTTACTCCTGTCTCTGCTAGGTGTATTGTTTTCTTTGTCTTCCTACTTGTCTGATGGCAAACCACCAGTTCTATTTTGTGTTTTGGCTGCTGAACTTGATCCAGCTGTCTTGGAAGACTTCAGTGCCTTTACCTCAGTCAGCATGTGAAGAGGCGCTGCCTGTGAGAGGCAGAGAAAAAACCAAAACACAAAAAGTCATCACCCAGTTAGATTGAACCAATCTGATCACACTGAATTTCTCTTTTCAAACACATTTTTACATAACATTTTGCAAACCAAACGGAAGGCAACCACGCACCAGATTAAAAACCTTGAAATATTCAACCCAGTCAAATATGCTGGCATACTAAAAACATTTGGGAAGCAATAAAGAGCTACCACCAGAGGGTTTCCATACATCTCCTGTGTATATTTGGAGACTCATATTGGAAAAGTGCCAGAATCAGCAAGTTATGAAAAAACACAGACTGCGATTCTTTCTTCTAATGTACTGACAGCCCAGTAGAAACCATTTAAGCTCCATGGGCTTTTCTTCCCTTGTTACAACACCACCAGTAGCCTTACTTGTCTCTGTAGTACTGCCAGCCATTTGTCACACTGGGCTGGGTGACTCCTTTACTACAGTACTTTTTATTACAGGCTCTCGTTCATCTGGGACATCTTTCTGCAAATGAGACATTTTATAATAACAACGTTGAGCGATGAAGTAGGAGAGCCAGCCTGGTATTGACTGCCGGCTTCAGTTGCCAAAAAATGACTGCAGGGGAGGTCTCCTTGCTGACATGAAGATTAGTATACTGAATATATGAGCTCATACTAGCTATATAAATCTTGGTCAATTTCAGACATTGCGTTTTTTACTGCATTTGCAGATGGACCATTGCTCAAAATTGCTCAATATCTTCTCGGGGGAAGCTGGGCTGACGTCGATATTTTACATGCTGAAGATGAAAGAAATGAAAAGGAATGCCTGGACATTCCTCTCTAATGGATGTTATACACAGAACCAATATAAAACACTACTAGAATCCAAGGAAATGAAAAGGGATGGGTTACTTAACAGTGAAGTATTCAGCTGTCTAATATCTAAACGACAGTTTTTAATGTGAGTGTAGGTTCGTCCCAGGACACAGTGTGTTGAGAACAGTGATACCTCTGTTGTGTTGGCTCCAGCACATAAAATTTTAAATAAAACAGGTGCTATATGGTTCAAGTACTGACTCCCGGAGCTTTAATTTGGTATCTGCATCCACATCAGATGGTATTTTAAGTCATCTGTAAACAGTCTCTGATTTCAGTGGGAAAAAAGTAAAGTAGCTGGATTAGCATATAGTTGGTTGATCATCTAATATAATATTTGGTTAAGTCAGTGACTACCTTAGTCTACGACCAGTTATCCGAAAGCAGATATCTTCCTGCTGATAACTCTCACAGGCCTGATTTTCAGCCATTCACTTTTCTTGTTTCAGGTGCTTCCTGCCTTCAGTTTGTTTTCAGCAGGTGAACACTACATCAGAGCCGGACTGAGGTCATCATGACCCCAACTTGGCCAATCAAGAACTGTTCATTGTTGTAGCCATTCTCCCCCATCCAGGGCTGCTCTTGTCTGTGTGTTTATGGTTATTATCCTGCTGTATTGTCTAAAAATAAGGAGACTGTGTACTCCCGGCTGAATGACTGGCAATTTAAATTCATAGTCATGGTTGGTTTCCGTCGATAATAACGGAGTAAACCAAAACAATAAAAACACATACTGCCCAAATAGTCTCTGTTAGCACTATAGAGCATGCTGAAGTTGTATTAGTTGGGAAAAGATGTAAAATATTTGGATCAAGAACTCTGTAATAGAAACTCAACATTAGCTTACTGTATTCTTTGTTGTATTAGATTACAAAGCTATTTTATAATTCACATGAATAAAGTTTTGGAAGTCTTTAGGGGTTCATTTCTTCCTCCAAAGATTCAAATAATTGACAATTAATAGTGCCTACATTTGATACCTGTACCTAAGTGATAACAGCTCTTTGAAAACTTGTCATATACTCCACTGCCAACTATTCTTCCAATTTCCACCATTGGTGCTCGCCGATTATGTGCTTTTTAATTTAGAACTTGTATAGCAGCTCCTCCAGTGTTTTCAGCTGCAACTCCTCTCTCTCTCCCTCTCCCTCTCTCTCTCTCTCTCTCTCTGTACAGGAGGACAGTACTTGAGCCTCGCAGGCAAGGGGTTGGAAGGAAGAGGCAGGGGTGAGGAGTGATCAGCGAGAAGATAAGTGCTGTGGCAACACAAGTTCCCTCTAAGATGCTCACGTGACATAGATGCGGTCAGTAATGACTTTTTTATTCTCCACAGCATAAGCAGATTCTGGGTTCATTAGTGAGATTAATCAAGCCTGTCCTCTTGGATGTCACCCTCTGAGAACAAGACCAGCAACACACACACACACACTCTTCTTTCTCCATCAGTTACACACTAGAAGAATGATTACATGCCCATGGCACTTATTGTTCTCCTTAATATGGCTGTGTTGAGGCCTGTGACTGTTTGACCTCTAGAGTGCTGGGGCAGATATTATTTAATTAGTTGTTATTGAACTCAAGTTTGACTTTAGGTTGTCATGACTTGAGGCCAACATCAGACCCAGCCTGATGATTGGTTAACTGACCTACTGAGAAAAAAAATCCTCCTTGACTGGGGACTTGACCAAGTCCTCTGTGTCTTGCAAGGTCGTTGGTCCAACTTGCCTGTTTTTGATTGAGACTGCCTCCCTACTAGAGTTTTATGGAAGGAAGTTTATAGATGTACTTTCTGGCAGGGGTTAAATGAAGATAAATACCGCTGTATCTGTTCAGTGATACGAGAAAGCTACAATGAGGCCAGTTAGTTTAGACTGGAAAGAAGAACACCCATGCCACTAAATACACCAGGTAGTACGGAACAGAAATGTACAGGACCATTAAAACTCCTAAAATTAACACATTTGTTTAATCCTTGCAAAAAATAAGAGTAAAACAACAATTTGCTGCCATTTTACTGAGGGTTATGGCCTGCTATTTCCTGGCTAAGAACAGAAGTCTCCACTAAGCACTAACAGCTGCTCAAACAGAATAGCTGTCTCCAGACAGACACCAAGTGATGTGTTCTCATCAAACTCTTATTTTCCCAAAAATACCAGACACAGCTTTATTACACACACACTTTGTTGCACTGACAGTTTCTACAAATACAAAAGCGATGCTCATGATAAGACAGAGATCAAAGTTGCATGCTGACAAATCTCTATCATTTTCAATTATGATATTATCAAACAGATATTTCTGAAGACCTGCCAACCTCAGAATGTCTCTCTGTGGGAATGACAGTGAACCGGTTTCTAACGTCAACAACTCCTCAGAATGTTTAGCTGTGATATCAGCTCACTCTAATCATTTCCTCCATACCGCAAGCAGGCTTCATGTCGTGAAATGGCACAATGTTTTCCTGTCAGTCAGTGGGTGGCCTGGGTGGAGTCTTATTAAACTACTGAAATGTGAGTTATTTCCTTCCAAATGTTGGGGTTCATAGTAGTAAATTACTAACACTAAAATAAATAATTAATGAAAAAATAAATATATAAAGAGAAATAAAAAGTAAGTTCACTCTGCCATTAGCATCACTGGTCTGAACGGCCTGCAGCCTGGTAGCCTGGGGGGTCTGTGAGTGTCAGGGCCTGAAGATACAAAATAACATCATGTTTACTTCAGCTTTGAATACCTGCTCAGAGTGAATCAAAGGCGCTTAACTAAAATCATAAAAAACATTTTAAAATCAGGTAAATATCTTTTGCTTTGATCAGCACTTCAACAACAGGCAAACCTTTAGATTAAATACTAATGCCAAAATATTCGGTTTAATATTACGAAAATGAATAAAATAACCAAATATTCTTTATTTTGAAGGCAGGCTCAGTAATTACGGCACTTTGCTCCAAAATATAATAGAAATTAGCATCAGTTAATCAATGGGCAGTCATTTCAGCTCTAAAAACAAATCCCTACATTTGTTATCTGCTTACCTGTGGTTTTGCTGCTTTGATTTGTTTCTGAGGACTTCTAACTTTTGAGGGCTGCCCTCCTTCTCACAAACACCTCGAGACCAGAGCCATCATAACTTCTCCAGCCACCACCAGCTCCTTCCTGCATTTCTATCTTTTGTAGTGAAGAAAACAAAAGTGGGCTTGTCATAATTACAAATGAGTCATGCACTTTTATAAAAAAAACAAAAAAACAGTGAGGAGGTAAAAGCAAAAGAAATGCCGCAGTACAGCATTTACTACACAAAATAATGGGACTCGTGCTGACTTGCACATCGGTCTGATACAACCAACAACTGTCAATCCAATGAGCAGGGCCCATTCAGCCATTCATTAATGGAAGGGAATGGGTGCTTTTTCGAACAGACAGCACATAGTGAGGAGAACACTTGGCAGAATAAAGAGAGAACGAGAAGTAATTATATAATATTAAAGATATTAGAGGAGTTCAGAAGGTAAGAGAAAGTGACAACTTTCTTTTCAGCTGGGGCTGGTCTGGAAGAGCAGAATCTTAGAATTCATCTCTTTGATTTAACAGTGCTGAAGTGCATTGATTATGTATACAGACACAGCACAATAATACCAAAAACTCTGAATTCTCAGATGTGTGGTATTAATCCTGAGCCTCTCCTAAACTCCCAGGGCGTGAAACTTTAACTCCGAGGTCAAAATGCAATCGACAGATAAAAGTGAGAGCTTTTGGAAGATGGATGGGAGTAGAAAACAAGAATCATCTCCGAGCGACATTCCTCTAACGCGTAAATAAGTACAATTTGAAAGCTGCTGAGGGGGACATTTTTACTGAGCGAGGTAGTCTGTCATCCAGGAGCTGACAGTTTCCCGTGTTCAGGAAAATACCACGGTGGCTGCCCTCTGTGGGGCGTAACGTGACAGTGCATCACTTGGGCTAATGCCGTACATTATGCTGAACAAGCAAGCCAGAACGGAAAAACAAATTTGGTTCAAATAGATGCTAAATCTCACTTGGACAGCATCAGTGGCTGTTTAACCTTGAATCAGGTGTTATTTTTAAAACAGATGGTGCATTGTGCAGCTCTTCACTTAGAACCAAAAGTAGCTGAGCAAAATCATATTCACCTGAGTAACAAGGACTTCACTTGAAAATTGGCGATGATTCCATGGAAACACGGTATCATTTACTGGGACGTCACCACAGAACAAAAATAATCAAATTGCTTTATGTCTGAAATGTGAGAAATGTGTTTTTGTTTTCCTTATCCAATGATACACAGATTCTTGGAAACAACAGAGCAAGCACATATTTTGCAGGTTATTAACAGGCGAAGATTTATTGTATTGCAGGCTGTGGGCAAACCTAAAAAGATTTAAAAACAAACAATTTCTAGAAGTTACTGAAGTTTACTCACATTCATCTGGCGTGCAAACAAGTCCACAGATACTTGACTGAATTAACACAGTCTGGACTTCAGAGCGCAGGTGGGCAGCTCAACTGATCTACTGCATCACGCTGGCACCACGAGTAGCCTCGCATCCATTAACTACACTGGGAGTGCCCTCATCTGGGTCACAGCCGGAGGGCTGGCTTTCAAAAATCGTCCAAAGTTGGTAATTCCTCTCCAGATCACACTGCTAGCAGACTCGGGTGAAAGTCCAGCCTCCTGAGCCCACTTCTCTTCTTTCTTGGGTTGCTCTTGATGAGGACACGTGCTGGGCTCTGCGCTTCCGCTGTTGTTTGATTTGTTCCGTGGACCATCTGGACAACAATTGGTGTCCTGAGTGATCCGGAGTTAAAGACTCTACCTTCAAATATGTTCAACTGTGTTGGCGTAGTGTTTTTCCAGCAGAAATGCTGTCTCTTACCTCTTTCCTTTGCCTGCATCCCTCACTGTATAATCAGGCTGACTGTTGTTTGAAATCTGAGAGGCTTCATTTTGCTCCGTGTTCAACAGCTGTGAGCGGTAGAATCCTACTAGCTGAGGACAACAGAAAAGATGAGGTTTTCCATTTGGTTTTGACACTACAATAGGACTATGGGGCACTAAGACTGGTGTTATCAGGGATCAGAGCTTCAGCCACAACAGTCTGGTTTCTCAAAACTGTTGTTGTCAGAGCCGGGTGAGGAGTTGAAAGGAGATCCAAATCACTGGAGGATGAGTTTCGTGTGCTAATGTCTCCTGTTTAGCAGTTTTAAGAAGTCTTTGTATTTTGTTGATTATTTTCCCTCTGCTTCCATACTTTCGTGTTTCCTTCAAATCTCGACTTCACTACATTCGTTTCCAGATGGAAGAACTTCCTTTAGTGACTTTGAAACTCTGGTAGTTGCTCTGTCCAACTCGCTATCATTGTCTCCTCATTTTCTGTTACAGTGCTTAGTCTCACAGGCCAAACATTTGAAACCCATTCTTTGAACTGACTACTAGTTGGATTGTCACTTTCAGGTGTTGGATCTACCACAGCAGCTTCAGTTAGACTTGTATGCGATCTAGGACCTGAGGGACATAACAAAACAACACTGGCTGAACAGGTTTCAGCATTCTGCACTTCAGCCATGGACTACGCATCCTTGCGTTTTCAGATAAAGATGTCTCATCCAAAATCCATGTTTTCAATCCCTCCTAAATCTTGATCACTTGTACATCCATTTCTTTTGGCCTTTGTCATGCACATTCATTCTTAGGTGATGCAGTTTTTCCAAGTTCCACTCCTTTAACTTCCTCCGTTCCTTTGCCAGTAAGCGTAACAAGTTACACTGGCTCTCAAAGTGCCTTCTTGTGACTTCTAGACCCTCAACAAAGAGTTGAAGCCTTCTACTTCTCCTGGTATTTCTCATTGACAGTGGTTTTAATTATAAGCTGCTGGGATAGTTCTCAATTTTATTCATGAACTTCTGCTGATCTCGGTCTAGTCTTTGAACTGGTTTCTCTCCATTTTTGAACCCCAAGCAGAACGAAACTTGGGACTCTGGTAGACTTGCCTCTGACCTTGTGTTTTTACCTTTCCTCTTGTTGGTTTCTTTTTGCTCTGTACTTTCTGGCGTTGCCTCCTTCCTTCTACCAAATCACTGTCAACCTGCTGCAGAGCTTTCGCATTCTTTGCTGACTCTTACAGAGTTGCGGTTCAGTATCAGACATGGGACAGGGAGACTTCTTTTACCTTTATTTTTATCACTTTCAGACCCAGTTGTTCAACTCTTCCCTCATGTTTGTCTATACCATTTTCCTCCATGACTTCCATCATTATTATTCTTTAAAAATGTCATTTACTTCTTCTGTTAATTGCTGCTGTGTCCTCAAGTTGCTCTCATCTTTATCTTCGTGCTTGTTTTTCTGTTTGTGGTTGTTGTTAATTCAACAAAAGAAGCTGCTCCTGTTCCCTCTTCTCTCGTTTGTCTGACGCTTGAACACCTGTTCTTCAAGAGCTTTAAGCCTTGATCTTCTCTCTTTCATTCACGTCTTTAATGTGTTGCTTGACATCACTCGTTGAAGCAGAAGAACAGCTGTCAGGTAGTCAACATCTCACGTCAAGCTTCTCCATCATTCCCCGATTTGGAACTTTCATGAACCACTTTCGACAGCTTTCTCTGAACTTTCTTTTTTCTGCTCAAGGATCTCCATCCCTCTCCGAATCCGTTTCTGCTTCTTCATGAGGACTTTCTCAACGATTGATATTCTGTCTCATCTGAAATTTAATACTGGATGAAGAGTTTGTTCTCCAATCTACAGTTCTCGTTTGCCTCTTGTTTTGTGTGTTGATGTAGAGCTTTTCCACAATTTCTGACATTTCTGTTTCTACGGTTCCAAATTGTCTGTAGAGCTGCCTTTTCTTGTCAGAAGTCAGTAGAGGCATCACCAAGGCACTGTCAAGGCCTTCATTTTCTGTCATCAAAGGAGCTAGTCTTTGAAGTCCCATGAGTCTTGCAAATCCCATTCTGGGCTGTAGAATCAGATTGAAATGATAAACAATGAATGTTTTGAAGGCAAAACACTTTCAAATAAGATAGACATGCGTTCTGAAAATCACTACTGAAACAGTGGCCTATAATTTATGTACTTAGGTGGTTCAAATAAAGAGAGTTTCGTCCTGTTTGAAATCTTGAGCTTGGACAAATAATATATATATATATATATATATATACATGCTTTACACACACACACACACACACATATATTGAAATGGAATTCCTAACCATGATATAGTTCAAGTTTTTGTCATGGGTGCAGAGCCAACATAATAAACATGTACCTCTAAATATTTTATGGCTGCACTTTAATAAATAAAAGCAGGAAAACAATATAACATCACAAGGGCAATTCCAATTTGGATTATGTCATGTGTCTAATTCAGATTGTACATCACAGTTAGCGTCCTAGTCAGTAAATCAAAATACCCCCATTTACATTTTGGTATTTAAAAAAAAACTAACTAAAACTGTGTGGTAATTGGGGTAGTAAGACAAATAATTATAAAGATCTCCTAGATTTTTACCTGCTATGGTTGAGTGGGACCTTGGAAGATCAGCATCATCCTGCATTTTCCATGTTGTCCAAAGGTCCAGTCAAGGGTGTATCTCCTGATGATGTATTATGAGGATGTTTGGTAGCTTCAGCATCTGTAACACTAAATTGATATAAATAACAGAATTACCAACTGTTATATTAAATGGCACTATTTAATCTTAACGGTTCTAATTTCTTACCTGACTGTTTTCTTGCAGGGACATTCCAGTGAAGTCTGAAAATGTGAAAGTAATTGCCTATTAGGTGATGTAATGCAAAACAATTCCATAGTATTTTAGAGGTCTGCAATGTAGTCTTACAGTTTGGTGCTGGTGTCTTGTTCCATATGCTTGTATCCATGTCCTGCAATCCTGTTACAAGTCTCTCTGAGCAGGCTCTCCTGCAAGCTCTGTAAAACACACACATAATATAATGGTGTAGGTATTACACAACAACAGCTTCCAATGATTCCAGTAAATGTTACACTGTCATCTTTGTCCAACCTTTTGGTTATCTTGGTTTTTACACACACAGACAGTTAGGCTCTGTTTTGTTTAAGGTTGTCCGAGGTTCAACATACAAAATCTGGTGGAACATAAAAACAAACCATGAGTGCATGTAAAATAAATAAATAAATAGAATTAAGGTTTAATTAATAAAACATTTGGATGCATCACAGAAAGGTCCATACTTGCAAAACTGATGGTCCTTAGTAGATACTGGGCTGTCGGTGAAATCCAAGCTACAGGTAACAGAAAGCAAGTAAGTTAAAACGCAGCAGTTCTTCTAAATGACAACCTTCATCCAGTTTTTAAAAACACACAGATAAGCACAGCTTTTATTGTTAACAAATCTTCTTGTTCTCACCATATGGGACACTGTAGAGGTCTCCCAGGACTGATCACTTTGCAGCATCTGTGAGCCTTTTGGGGGTTCATGATGTTCAGTTTTTTTAAAAAGCTATAAAAGAAAAAATCAGAGCACACACATACATAAAGAACACATAGAGCACGTTGACAGCCAATAATGGACAAAACTATATAGTGAGCATGCCACTGTTGCTATATGATGCTACTGAGCCATCTATACAGTACAGAGGAGTATAAGTGACTACTGGCTTTTTAGTGCTTTTTTGGTGTGTCCTGGCCCATTGACTGAATAGGGACCTTCAGTCTAACACTCTGATTATGACAAATCCAGTTAGGACAATTGTATATTATGTGTGCTTTAGGTATATCATTTACTGTCCACAACGTGCATTGTTATCAGGGAAGTTATTGGGCAACTCGGTATTTTAGAGTGACTAAATACATGCTCTCATAAACTGTTTGCTTAGCACAGAATCTCACTTCCTGTGTTGTAACGCAGCGCATTAGTTATAAAGTTTCTAAAATACTTAATCAGTGTAATATTGAGTAATTACGTCAAGCGTTAGCTTTGCCCACTGAGTAATTCTATACTGCAATCTATTACGGAAGCGACATAGCGTTACAAACAACAAACATGTGATGGTGAAATATTCCGGTGAAATTAGGCAGAACAGGGCATATGGTTACGTTATAGAACGCGATTTAAATGTTCACATACCAGTGCCATTAATTTACCGGTGTTAATTAAAGCTAGCATCAGGCTGGTTGGCTGCTAGGATTTATTTTGGGGGCTACACAACTAGTTAGCGCGAGAAACTTTCTTCTGGGACTTCCTGAGACTGACACGGCGACAACAGGGCAATGTGTGACTGAAACAGAACCATAGCATCTGATGCCACATACGGATTGGTGATAAATATTTCCCAAAAATTACCTTGTTTTGCGGTCTGGAGTTTTCAACACAGGATCATCCTTCAGTTTCACCAACTATCGTCTTCTTCTGCTTTGATCAACAGCGTTTTGCCGAGATGATGAGAGTGTTACAGCGCCACCTGCAGTAAACAAGTAATTATTAGTTCCATTACGCCACATACTGCTTTGTTGGGCAGTACATTTTCACACAGTGAAATTAGTGGAGAAAATAAATAATTAAGACATATAAAATGTTTTAACCTTAACCATTCTTTATGGACAGAAGAAGAATTAGCAAGTCTATAACTCTGGAAGTAATATCAACATATCAATACACAACATTTTCATTGTATTATATTACTTGTATCTGTATATAACCATACTTTATACGTATATAATTCTACGCTGTTAAATTATGATGTTCTTTTCTATGTCTATATAAAATGAAGGATGTGATAAAGAATGATAAAATGCTGAAACAATGATGTAGAGGTCTGGAGATGGGTGTAAAACTTGAACATTACATTGAAAGCATGAATAATCACAGTGTCATAATCTATTAAAAATTACCTGTCTGGTGATACAAATGTTGTTTTACTTAATATCTAAAGCCGCTGTGATTTTCCCGTGACTGTCTTTTAATCTGACGTCAAACGTAAACGTAAACAACAATAAGGAAGTGGAAGAGTCGAGGTGCAAAATAAACAGTCACGCTAAACACATTAGAGTGATTTCTTATTTTGACGTGCAAATCAGGATTGTAATGCTGTAACTTGTGTTTTCATAGCGACAGTGAGTCTATTTATGTTTATACATCTCGTGGATGTTTGTTACGCTCAAGCTAGCTGCAAAGCTAATCTTAGCTAGCCAGCTGTCGAACAGCTAACTAGCCAGTAAGCAATAATTTGTAACGTTTACTTGAGTGGGAAAAAAAACAGGCAAGGCTGTTCAGCTTTACAGTGTGCTTTTGTCTCTGTGCATGTGTTCTTGTAGCTAGCGATGGAGGGCTCCAAGTCGTCGAGCACAACTATGCAGGTCAGCTTCGTGTGTCAGCGGTGCTGTCAGCGCCTCAAACTGGACACGTCCTTCAATGTGCTCGATCGGGTCACTATCCAGGAGCTTACAGGTATGTGTTTACTTAACAATCAACCATCAGTGCTACAGTAAAATGTAGTGCAGTGATGTTTACACTGCTGCATCTGTCATGAAGTTAGACTCCGCTGTGTCCCTACTCCTCCTCCTCCTCAGCTCCTTTGGTCACAGTGACCCCCAGCAAACAGGCTGACATCAGCGAGGGGGAGACAGCACCAGAGGTAAGTGCAGCAGAAAAGCACAATTTAGTGTTAGGAATGTGCTGTTTGCAAGTATACCTGAGCCTCAGAATTACACTTCCCCTTCCAGGAGACCTTTGTAGAAAACAAGCCAGATGGAGTGTCAAGAAAATACATCCCTCCTGCACGGTGAGCACCCAAGTCCTTTCATCCAAGAAACAGAACTGAATATAGATGACAGTTGAAAATGCAACGTATCCTACAAAAGTGACTGTGAACTGATGAATCTTGCTCTTCAGGATGATGTCCACAGAGAGTGCCAACAGCTTCACACTGATTGGAGATGCATCTGATGGAGGCACAATGGAAAATCTTAGTCGTAGGCTGAAGGTAAAGTCCGCTTCGGTGCCCTAACCCTAACCAGCATATGCTCCTGATCTATGACTGACTTTAAAAAGTTACTATTTTCACCCAGGTGACCAGTGACCTCTTTGACATCATGTCGGGCCAGACAGATGTGGACCATCCACTGTGTGAAGAATGTACTGACACTTTGCTGGACCACCTGGACACACAGCTCAACATCACAGAGAACGAATGCCAGAATTACAAGTTAGTTGGTGCACAACAAATAAGATGTCACAGTCTTCAATCAAAATGAGGGGAACTTCAGTTAATATCCATTACCACAAATGCAAACTAAGAGCGACTTAAAATTCTGAATCCACATGGATGTTCACACTCTATGCGGATGTATTTTCAGGCAGTGTCTGGAGCTGCTGTCACACCTGCAAGTGGAGGAAGAGGAGACCCTGCTGGCGGAGCTGCAGCAGCTGAAGGAGGAGGAGGAGGCCCTGGTCCAGGAGCTGGAGGCTGTGGAGGAGCAGAGGGCAGCTGTGGCCCAGGACCTGGCAGAGAGCAGGATCCATTCTCAGCAGCTGGACACGGAGGAGCTACAGTGAGTGGCCCAGCAGTGGTGTGGATAGGGTGAGAGCAGAATATTGTAGATGATCCGTTTGTTTTGTGCCACAAGGTATCAGAAGGAGTACAGCGAGTTTAAGCGGCAGCAGCTGGAGCTGGATGATGAGCTGAAGAGTGTTGATAATCAGATGCGTTACTGCCAGATTCAGCTAGATCGACTGAAAAAGACCAATGTCTTCAACGCCACATTTCACATTTGGTAAACACACACACACACACACACATTATTGTTGGGCATGCCAAGAAGAAATAATTATTTTTTCTCTCCACCAATCAACCATGACTGTACGAATATTCAACACGGGCCCCGGGACAAAAGTAAATCAATGCCTATCGACTGAGGGTCAGAATTGTTTGTCTCTTCTCTTGTCCAGGCACAGCGGTCAGTTCGGTACCATCAACAACTTCCGCCTGGGTCGACTCCCCAGTGTCCCTGTGGAGTGGAACGAGATTAACGCAGCCTGGGGTCAGACGGTGCTGCTGCTGCACGCTTTGGCCAACAAAATGGGGCTGCGCTTCCAGAGGTGTACACACACACACACACACACACTTCAATTTGCTTGCTCTTTTTCAATTGAATCTTGTCAACAATGTATTTTCATTATTATTTATCTTTTGTTCTCGTACACATTTACACACTCCTACTATTTAGGGCTGCTTTAGCTCATCTTTAGCTCATTCTGCATCATAAAATTAAGCTCAAATATTGCCACTTGTCTCTCTGCAGATATCGTCTCGTCCCATATGGAAACCACTCATACTTAGAGTCCCTGACAGACAAGTCCAAGGTAATAACATACAATATTCTCAAACCCAGCTCTACCATCATTATTTAAACACTCCTCCAGTCTCCAGTCCCGTCCTTTCTTTCTGTCTCATGTTTGTCCAGGAACTTCCTCTGTACTGCTCAGGTGGCCTGAGGTTCTTCTGGGACAATAAATTCGACCATGCCATGGTGGCCTTCCTGGACTGTGTGCAGCAGTTCAAAGAGGAGGTGGAAAAAGGAGACACTGGCTTCTGCCTCCCATACAGGTCAGATAGCTGCAGACCAGCGCAATGTTGGCATATCCCACTTTTTCCCTTGTGTTCATTAACAAGGCCATCTCTGTGACCATTCAAGTTGAGGCTGTAAATATTCAAAACATTTGAATGCGAATTCTAAAACCATTATCTCAGCTTATTCTAGAGGGGCTGAAGAATTGTCTACTGCGATTATGCCATCGAGGCAAATTAGGGGCATTTGGGGAAAACTTTGGCTCTGTAACTTTTTGAATAATTAAAGCATGGCCCCCAGTGTAGCATTTACTGATACACTTACTTGTCTAACTGGCTTTATGAAGCTCGCAGTGCATCCAACAGCCACGTCTGACATCCCAGCCCTGCTGTACACTCGGCATCAGTCCAACATATAAGTCTACGCTCCATTTACTCTGAGCTGGTGCATCACTCATACTGATACCTGCAGCGTGGTGAAATATCTCAGGGTGTCAGCACCATTCTGAACAACAAAGTGAAGGGACTGATGACCAACATTCAGATATTCAACATCTGCCACATCAAAATGAGTTAAATTGACTTATTTACATTTTACAATTATCCTGATGATTACAACTCAAAAATGTCTATTGTTGCAGTCTGATGGAAATTTCGACATTAAACTTACCGAACGTATTCACGCACCCTTTCCATTTTGGACTCTGAACCTTCCTCTTGCTCTACCCCCAGGCCTTACTGTCATCTCTGCACAAGAGGTATTTCATAATCTAAATTTTGCAAATGAGGCAAATGAGTACATTCATGCCTCAAGGGGAAATGCACCTTTCTGGTTTTATTACCTAATGATCTTTCCTCTATCATCACCCTCAGGACAGACTTAATTTTGTGCCACTTCTATTTTAACCCTGAGAATATGTCTGTGGACGGGTTTTCATTAAATTTGGTGGACACAGACCTGTAGTCAGGGAACATTTGGGCAGATTTAGATGTGATGTAGATCATGAATTTCCATTACTACAGCTACAAAACAGAGATACACACTTCAGAATCCCAGGGAAGTATATTGGCAGAGTCTAAAATCTGATGACTGTAATTGATGTTTTTATTCCATGTGTCAGGATGGACGTGGAGAAGGGTAAGATCGAGGACACGGGCGGCAGCGGCGGCTCCTACTCCATCAAAACCCAGTTTAACTCTGAGGAGCAGTGGACCAAGGCGCTCAAGTTCATGCTCACCAACCTGAAGTGGGGACTGGCCTGGGTCACCTCACAGTTCTACAACAGATAAACCTGCCGGACAATGCCTTGGGTTATTGCGTTTTTCATATCCATGTGCCCCTCTGATAAAAGGATTACTTGTGAGTCATATTTGGATATTTGGCTAAAGGAAGAGAAATGGTTCCGTCTGCAACATTTTGCTTGTCTTCTGAGGATTTTGAGCACAAAACTCTTCAGTCCAGATTGTCTGTTGCTACATGTTAGATGAGGTAAGATGAGGTAATTTAAAACCACATGCAGTTTCACACTTCCTCAGACTAGGTTGTACTAATTCTAATGTACAAATTCAGCTCTCACCACTTGGTAAAGTTCAAGGTATTTTTGGTCTCCTGCACACCTTTCAAATCACCTCGTAGCTCTTTCCAGAGTGAGGAAAAAGTTTTTGTCCCCATAATATAAGCTGCAGGAGTATGATGTGATTAATTATGGCCAAGGAAGGATTTTTAGATTAACACTGTTTAGTATTCAACAGGAGTGTGTCAGTATTTCTTTAACCTTGAATGCAGTTACCACATTTTCCAGTTACATGCATACAAACTGTTGTATGTAGAGGTGCACTGATACAGCTACTTTGTGTTCATACTCTGCACCATCAAAAGAATTTGTCTGTTTGAAATGTGATAATACTTTTAATGGTGGGACATGAGTTAATAAAAATGTTTTGCTGTGTAAAAAAAAAAACATCTGGTGCTGAGATTTGACACATTTGACACATGCATCATGGTAAGCCACTGACAATGGCATTAAAAGTATTTTGGGTATCACTTAAAATAAATCTGTATAATTGGTCCATGGAGCTTCCAAATCAGTCGAGACACCACAGAATTAACCAAATGTTTTTTAATGGTTTCATAATTATTTCTGGCGAATCTTACCTCTCATCACAACACTCACTCATAGTCAGCCCCGCTTTAAAGTTAACAAAAACATTAGAGGGGGTAAATTTCATGGAAAAATATGGACTTAACAATTAAAATAATAAGCTGACTTCCGTTACTCTTTCCAGAATCAGCCCTCATCTTCTGTATCAAGTCATTTATGAACCTGGTGCCATGTCAACAAGGCAGGCCTTAAACTTTGGTCATTAGTCATTTCTCATCACGTGTAGGAGCCCTTCCTGAAAAGTCCCAGGTTCAAACCTATGGGGATACATATTTGAAACTGACTTTTAAGTTCTGAAAAACCGTTTTGATGTAGTTTAGATGATGTATTTCAAGCAGAATGGGATGACATTTCATTAATGCTTCTTCTAAACCTTCCAGAGTACAGGCAGGTGATTTTTCACACATCTTCTCAGCCTGTCAGTTGTGCAATTTTTTGGGTGCTTTTACTATTAATCATGTAAAAGAGCCCCTTAAAATGAGCCAAAGTTTTTTGTGTTAGTGCATGCATATGGGCAAATCTTTGGGTTCTACTGAGCCCACAGCCAGAGACTGGCCATTCATTTTTACCACTTGGACGATGGTGGTGGGCATATTTACTACTACATCACCACATCGTCCGCCATTTTTGGTTCCATTCACACTTTTAGGATCCCTCCATCCCATCATGCTCTCTGCTCTCTCGCAATGAAGAGAGAGCAAAGGAGGAGTTTCATCAAGTGTGTAATGTCTCCGGCGTGGTTTGTCCTCGCTGGGTGGGGTGGGGGTGGGGGGGTAAGGGTTTATTCCAGTTCCTTTCAGCTCGCTTCAGTCGGACGCATTGCTGCTGTAGCAGCTGGAGGTGGAAGGTATAGGAGGTGCCAGAGGTGTGTTGCTGCCCAGGGCTTTTCGAATATGGGGCATCAGGAAGGGGTCACTGGCCAACTGCAGCACATCCACACGGTCCTCCTTGTGATAAGCCAGGCAACGTCGAATGAAAGCCTATAAAGGGAAAGAGAAAAAAACCTGACTCATTATTTGTGGAACTACAGCCACTTTTTTTCTTTATTGGGCAATTTACTGTTCTGCCAATGCCATTTCGTTTTTAAATAATAAACTTCATTCTACTTTTAAGCCCTGCTCGTTATGAATAGTGATGTGCTCTTCCAACAGCTATAAATGTAAACAGTGTTATGTGACTGGCTGTTTATGGCACTCTGCATGCTTAAAGACCCCATATAATGATGTTTCTGGACAACAGTGATGCTTTAATGGTGACCCAGTCCTGGACGACCGCTGTGCCCCCATTCAGGAGTAAAAATGTAATTTCACAGGGCCTTTAAAACTCAGTAAGAAAGTGATTCTGTATAAATGTATAAAGGCTGATGGGAACAGTGCAGTGAGCTGTTTAAGAGATATGGGTACTACACCTTTGCTTCTGTGGTGACCACAGGTTTGGGGGGAAACTGCACTTCCGTGGCTTTTAGTATGGTGTTCTCTTGAAGGATATCCTGCTGCGACTGGTTATGACCAAACGGCTGGAAAAAAGACAACAGGGAGACAGTTAAGAGATAGCTTAATTTCATTTTAATCACATTATTTAAAAAAAAGTCCCCCTCACAGAGGCGCAGGTTAGTAGTTACCTTGCGTCCGTATAAACTCTGGTAGAAGATGACCCCTACTGACCAAACATCCACCTTGTTGGATATTTTGGGGGGCTCTTTGCCCACCACAAAGCATTCAGGAGGGAGGTACCTGTAAGCCACAAAATCACAACATGAGACTGAACTAGGTTTTCCTCTATATGTTCTCTCTGCACTGTACATGACTTTCTGAATGAAAGAGGGAATGTGAATTCAATTAGCAACATTTCCCTCAAAAGACGGCACCTCTTCCACCCACTCATGAAGCTATACTGGTTGCTTGGTTACTAAATGCAGTGAGAGGTGTGTGTATGTACCAGTATGTCCCTGCTCCTTGTGAGGTCAGCTCCATGCCATCTGCAGAGCTGTAGCTGTCATCATCCATGATCTTGGAAAGGCCGAAGTCAGTGATCTTTATCTCTCCGCAAGCTGTGCCGTTAACCAACAGGATGTTTCCTGATGCACACACAGGGAACATTCAGGTAAATTCAGCTGTCACAAACAAATGAGTGTTATGTGGATACCAAGTGCGTTACGAGGTATCAAATTCAGTTTTAAGTGAAATTTTGAGTTAGCAAAGTGACAAGCTAAAACTCCATGAGTCTACCAGGCTTGAGGTCGTAGTGGATGATGGGTGGCCGAATCTGGTTGAGGTACTTGAGGGCGTTGACAATCTGCATGACAATAGAGCGGCCCTCCTTCTCGGTCATCAGCTTATTCTGCTTCAAGTAGAAGTCCAGATCGTTGCCTTCACAGTACTCCAACACTGTGCAGAACCTGCGAGAGATAACACAGCAGATGGATTATTTGGGAAGATTTCAGTGTTAATCACCCACTTACATACACACACATCCAAAAATGTTTAGATGTGCCATGTGAAGCGTATGAATCAGTAACGTTATTACCATATTTATCATTCATGTGAACAAGCAAGACCATCAGTACTGAGTATCTCAGCCTATCACACACCACCACTGAGTAAAAACAAGCTATTAAATCTGTATTAGCATACCTTCATGAGCTGTACGCAGACTGAGGTACTTACGAGTCTGTGTCGAGCGAGAAATAGTCATAGAGTTTGACTATTCTAGGGTGGTCGAGTTCTTTGTGGATTCTGTACTCTCTACAGGCGTGTCTGAAAACACAAGTGAATTCATGAGAACATTCAGTAACTTCTTAAATTCATCACAAATAAGAACATACAAAGACAGTTTTAAGCTTAAAGTTGACTGTAAATTTTAGTTACAGATCAGCACATTTCCAATGATGCAAAGAAAGAGAACAGAAGGCAGTGAACACGAGTTCAGACTCACTTGTGGTAGTTCTCCTTCTTCTCCTCCCTCCAGTTCTTGTTGAGTTGATGGATTTTAATGGCCACATACCTTTGCTCTGTCAAATCAAAAGCCTGGAAAAGGAACATTACCCATCAACATGAGCGAAGTTGGAGAAGCCTCCAATGACCGGAAAGTTATACTCAAGGGTGTACAGCAGCTGTTTACTGGATACAGGAGCATTGCAAGTCTCTCCTGCTTTATTTTATTTAAAAAGATCCAGTATATTTCTGAATAGAAGATAAAAAACTAAACTACAGAACAGTACTTGTAAAGAATGGAGGCCAACTAAACAGCACATGCTTACCTTGAAAACTTCACTAAAGCCACCTCTTCCAAGTAAATGTAACAGCAGATATCTGTCGTTCAGCGTGGGGTGGTCTTTAAATCTACAGGTTAAGACAACATGCTTCAATCATCTCACTTTCTTTATCTGTATAATGAAGTACACGTGTAAGGTAGGTTACACACAGACTATACGTACTGCGAATTGTCCTCATTGTGGATTCTCTTCAGCTCCCGAATGTGCAGGTTTCTGACTCGCTCCAAATGCTCCAGCTCTGACTGGATCTCTGCCTCTTCCTGCAAACAACCACACAAATCTATAATCTAGCTCATCCTCTGGTAGATACATGTCTCAAAAACAAATCCCCAAAAAACAAGTGTTGAGCTTGTACCTTTTTTAGATGACCAATTCGAAGTTTGAAAATCTCCTCTTGCTCGTGATATTCTGCCAATGACAACCTGTGTAGGATAAAGTAGATAAAGAGTGAACTTGTGAGAGTAAACTACACATTTACTTCAGGTAAAATGAAGATTGTTGACAAACGAGTTGACAAAGTCTCCTTATAAAATTCCTTATGAGGTTTATCACAGAGATACACACAAGTGTGACTCAACACCTTGACAATTGGCGTCAATAAAAAAGAAAAGCTGTATTAGATTTTGTGTTAATGTGAAACTCTAATTATAAAAATAAAGCTACAAGTGTCAAACTCATTACATTCACTGAATTAGAGTATAACAAGACTGGTTGAATTGACAAAACCAACAAAACACCTCAACATCAATTATCTATCAGTAATTCAGGACTGACTGTCAGTGTTCCCAAAGACACCTACACACAAATAAATCACAACAGAGGTATCCTCCACTTACATCAACCCAGAAAACTGCACCATTAAGCTGCAGTACTGCCTTCTAGACCAGTAAACAATGTTATATTCAAGCTAGAGCACAGCAATTACTTCCTGCCTTAGTGTAAGCTTTAAGGCTAGTCTATGTTAAACACCTACTGTGTACAGTAATCTGGCTATTGTTTGTGATCTTACGCTTCGTTCTCCTGGCCGTTGCTCCTGCTCTTTCGTTTGTTCTGCTCCAGGCTGGGCGGAGGTGTCTGGGCCATGGAGGGAGGTTTCCTCTTCCCCAGCAGCTTCCTCTGCCGCTCTATGTCCTCCCGCTGTGAGTTGACTCGCTCTTGCTGCCTGGAAAACATAAGAACAACCTACCGTGAGCATTCTTGTACGCTGAACAGGTAAAATGTAAAACGTACTGTACGTTTATTTGCTTGCTGACTTGATGAGGTTCTGGAAGGCGTATCCATCTGTCCACTGCTCAGTGAAGGAGGCTCCATGGCGTACAGTGGTGAAGTGACCCAGACGCAGGCGGTCCTGCATGCTCTTGTCCCTACAAGCCATCTTCTCCTGCTTTGACTACAAAAAAAAGATGAATGAATAAAAAACAACTCAGCTTAGACAGTGTAAAAGAACTGAACATTGCTCCACCATAATCCACCTAAGATGTTTAAATAATGATTAAGAAACAGTGCTTCGGGTTTCAACACTGTAGCCCTACCGAGCTAAGACACGCTGTTCCTCTCAAGCACACACGCAGTATGATACTTGTGCAAATGCATATGTACACCCACCTTCTCAATTAGCAGCTTCTTGCTCATGGTCACACACTTGTTAAGCCGCTCCTTGTAGCGCTCCAGGATCTTCTGCTGCTCATCTACCTGCCGCCTCAAGTCACAGTTAGCCTGCCAAAAACACACATCACCGCTCTAATTCTCGACATCTAATTCTCCTTACAACAAGGACTCGAGGCCTTTTTTGCATTTAAACTGACAGGATGCAACAACTATCAGCGTGTGACAGTCTGGTTTGCTGGCATTTACACAAAATGTCACTTAGGCAGCGATGGCATTTGAAAGTTAACGAGCACATCATTCATGAGAAGCTGCAACCAGACTGGTGCAGGTTCATTACAGGGGTTGTTGTGACAAGTGGTAGCATATTTGTCAAGACTATGAAGTGATTATTAGGGACATTTGTGAATAGTCCATATTTATACAGACTAGGTGTGACATTAATCATTATTAGTCAACTACAATATCAGTTTGTTGTAGATTTTGTCAGTACATGTCTCTGAAGCACTTTTAAATGCTCCACATGCTCCAAACTAAATTCAACTTGACAGATTTTAAATATCTTCTCATCTTACCCTCAGCAGGTCGTCTATCCTCCCCTCTTTCTGCTCCAGGTCAGAGTTTTTGTCCTTCTCCAGTGCCGTCAGTTTCAGCAGCGTCAGTTCTGACTGGGGAAGGACAACAACAAGCCAGAAGTAAACATCTTGTTCCACTGAAACGATGCAGACACCCTTTGGACCAGTCAGTAGCAAAACATACTTTAAATTAATCAAAATCAGACGGTGGTGTCTTGGATATTAGACGTAAATTCAAAATGTTGACCTTTAATCAGGCCAATTAATGTAATTTGCAAGGATAGCTGGATGTGTGCTGCAAGTATCATGTCAGATAAACTGCAGCGTGGGTGCAGGGCCTTTCAAAGTCTGACCTTTAATTCTAGCATCCGCATCTTGTCTGACTAGTGTCATTTTATTAAATGGCAGAGCGAGACGTGAAGTTGCACCATTCTTGCAAGTTTTGTCAAACTCAGCTAGTGGTGTGTGAGATGCAACTTTCTCCAAAGGAATCAGAAAGGCTGGAACATCCAGGTCAGTCAGTCAGTCAGTCAGTTACCTGGATGGCTTTGTGTGAGCAGGAGTGTGTGGGGGCCATCTTGACAGAGCTGCAAGATGAGGAGTCTGTGTGGGCTGAACCTGTGGACGAAGGACTGCCGTGCTGAAACTGCACTCCAGGGAGACGGGAAGAGAGACAGGTAGAAAAAAATATAATGGTTATGTAATACGGACAGCATAAGGAGACCATTAAGTAGCCAGGAGGATAAAAAGAAAAGGAACAAGCACTCTTAAGGGGGAGAGAACGGAACTTGTAGATGAAAACAAATATCTACAGGCATTGATGTTAAACTGTCTGTAACAATAAATAGATCATCTTTTGCTGAGTCTATTCTCAACGGTGTTTTTCAATATCTACTGTTAATAAAACAAACTGCATGCAATAGTTAATACTTCCAGTAAGCTTCAGGACAATAACAAAATTATATTACATTGTTTTATGAGACCAGAGTGATTAGACAAGGGCAGGTAATTACAGCGCACTGAAAAATCTGAATAGATGATGTTGCCAGCAGGCCAACCAGCACAGTCTTTTTGAAATAAACGTGACTTTACATCTTTCACTAAATAGGCCTTTCATAAACCAAATTCAAATCTGCCATTTCCCAGAGGAACTCTGGAAAAACTGCAGTACATAACACTGACTACTTAACAAAAACTCATTACTACAGTATCTACATGTGCACACCAAAGTCATCTTTCTAATTAGAGCAGAAACCCTTATTTTTGATGGATCATCAACAACACCACAGTTAACTGGCAACAAAATGTGGGAGTATTAGGGAGAAAATGTTTGACATCACTGTGTTGGCCCTGACTAAAGGGCTGTGGCTAAAAAATGTTGGGTCATCCTGCAATAAAATGTGATGTTAACTGGCAACACTCTGCGTTAGTCAGGGCAGAACCAGCTCGTTGCATTTTTTTTTTTTTAATACAGTGCTGTTTTTGGTCTTTTCTGACTTCTGAAAACCAGAAATTTGAATCAATCCAACTTTAGATACTGTAATCAGCAGTACTGATTAACAATCCTATCAATCTCCCACAAACTTTTCATAGAACTTTTGTGGGACACTAGAAGTCACTTATCATACCTTTAATCTAGAGCCCCGCTGCTGTATAAACTGTTTACATGCTGTTTAGTGGTGAGCAAGGTTTTGTAGTTGTGATGAGAGAAGATGTTATCGTAACATAAGATGAATGAAAAGAATGAGGAGGTGAAAAGATTCTTAATTAGAGGATTTAATATCTGAGTGATTAAACACATGACACTGTCATCAACAAGCACTACAGATTGAAGTGCAGGCACAAGTTTTATATAATGAAACACTGTCCTCCTGCACTGCTCCCTGCCTTATACACCAGCTCAATGTATCAAACCCACAACCAAAACATCTGAAAATATGATACATGAACATTAGATATAGTTTCTCTAGCCAATGGTCAGAGTTTATCTGATTTTTGATCCTTCCAGTTAATAAATACCACATTGATATAACTTCCCCACACTGTCAGACTTATTCTACTTTCTGTTTGTTTTTATTTTCCATTAAACCTGAATTAAAGGGAAACATTTCATTAACTACATCTTTAAAACTAACCAGGTAAAGGACTACTTTGTTACTTCCATTGGCTGAAGTGATCCAGACAAATCAAGGACTTATCTATTAGCCTCAAACTGGATTAAAGTTTAGTAAAAAATAAACATAAACAACAAATCAGCAATACATGCCTAACCAAGCGTGTCCAATTAAGAGGATACTGATGCTCAGAGAAAACAAACAAAGCCTCACAACAACAGATGAATTTGAGAATGGCTAAAGATTAAAAACTGATCAACCAAATGAAAAACAGAGGGGCAAAGCAGGAGAGAGAGCTATGGAGATGGAAGCTGGTGCTCACCAGAGGATTAGACAGTGAGTGCTGTGGAGAGGAACGCACCAGCATGGGGATGCCCCGGGCAGGACTGGTGCCAGAGCCACTGCTACCGGCAAACTGGCCACAGGGCAGTTAACAGAGTGTGGAAACAAGACAGAAAGGAAGACGACAGAGTTGTTATTTAGAAAGAGTTTTGATGAGGGACCATACCGGCACAGTGAGAGTGTGAGGGTGAGACATCACAATAAAGCTAGAGAGTGATCTGAAACAATGCACAGCACAGTGGCTACAATGCAAAATGTTTTGTTTTGTTTTTTTAAAACTAAGTCATATCATGTTGATTTTGTTTTTACTCACCTCAAAGTAATCACTTATTTTGTGTCCTCGTCCTTTTCCTACAAAAAATGGGACAGTTATAAGAAGGAAGAAAATGTAATCACTTGATCTTACAGTATGTTTGTAAGCATATACATTTCATAGAACATTAGAACCGCAAACCACAAAGAACCATTTAATATGATTTTCAGAACTAATCCAATTTTGCAACCATGAATACTTAGAGCAAAGCGGAAAAGCAGTGATTAAACTGAACTGGGCATCTGAACATTTCTGTATGTTTCTGTTTCAGTATGTAGGATAGACTTACCCTGGCTATTGCTGTCATAGATGTCTCCTTTTCTCTTTCTGCTTCTCTGGTCATTGGCCTTCTTCTCTGGTGTCTAACATGAGCAGAGAAGTAGCACAGATTTTAATTTAACTCCATTAAATTTATTCCATTAACCACATTAAGATAACAGTGAAGAAATGTAATTGACAAAATGAAGCTTTAGAAGGTGAACACATGGTCAAAAGACCTGAACATGAGGGCACAGTCACTTTTCATTTTGATCTTTTTTTTTTTCCCCCAACCAACCTCCAGTTCCTTGTCACTCAGTGATCCCGCGCTGCACAGAGACTGGTTGGATGATTCGCTGTTGGCTGAACTCTGGAGAACAGAACAGAGACAACAGACCTGAATGATTACTGTCATACTACTTCTACAAGTAGATGCTTGTGAGTAGAACTGGAAATTAAAGATTTAAGATATCTAAACAACAGCTTCTAGGAGAGGGATTGTGATACATGGTACTTCAGATTTTACACTAATGCATGTACATCATTTCTTCCACTCCATGCATCTGATTTCTACTGGAATTTCACGACATAAGTCAAACAGTTACAGCTCTAAAATTACTGCCACTAAGCTGAGCTAGGATGCCACTATGGGCATTATGATATGCTATTAATCTTCAAATCTTCACTTCACATCCAGTTGGCAGAATCAGCTGGTGTCATGCATAACATTCATGACCAGCTGCACAGCCTGATGAGACTAGGAAGAAACAGCAGGCTAATTGGTGCAGAAGGCTAATGCTTTTAAGGCCTGCTGGCATTCTGTTGCTTAAGGTCACATATGCTGCTAAGAAATTCTCAAATTTTTCCTCTTAAGATGTACACTATACATACTCATTGCAATGTTTTGGATCTTGAACTTTAATACATTTACAGCCTTAAATCATTCACACTGTAATACCACAGTCAGCAGGCCTAATAATTTATTTCAGAGCACACTACAGGCCAGAGCATGAATGATAGTTATTGCTTTCTCAGGGGTTGCCATTTTCTCAAATGCGCACCCCCACACAGTAATACCCAGTTCAACAGCAGGGTTGCAGTACAACGCGCAGCCTATGCTGTGAGCTTCAGCTGCGGTACCATTTCAGTGTCACTAGTCTCCACTGAAACAAAGAGCTGCTGGCCAGCTCCCATGTCAGTAAAACAGAGCTTGTCTTGTTTTAGTGTTAGTTCAGGAAGACAGGATCATTCCACTGAGGGAAACTCCTGAACACAGAGCATCAGTGCATACTGGAAGCTGGGAAACGTCCAAGTCTCTTTAAACTGAGGCTGAACTAACATGAGAGCTGACCAACTGCTCATGATTGCATTCACACCCAAACAACAATGGAGTTGTGGATTGTTTGCAGGAAAACTGTGAGCCTCTCTTTTGTATGACTTTGATGCTAGATATGCCAACCTTGGCCACACCAACTCCAGTGAAGCGAGCCTCAAGCAGTTCCTGCCTGCGTGGGTCCAGGCTTATAGCCTGGCTATGAAGTCCTTCCATCATGCCTAGAAACAGAGACACAAACAGTGGAGAAAATGGTAACTTATGTGTTATTGCCAAACACAGGAGAAGACTGAAGAAGACTGAACGGGTAGGAAGTAGCACATTAACACCAATACCATGCATGTAAAACAGTCTTACTGACTGGGGCAGGAGACCTAAACAAGGGTTTATATTCTGTCTAAACTGCATGTCAGTGGATCGGATAGCCTTGGAAGCCCCTTCCCCCCACAGGTTTCAGACAACGGACAGTTGGTGTCTGTGTCGACCATTACTGCCCTTATTTTCCTCCCAAAGAAAGCTGACAAGAATATGTTTCTAAAAATCCTTCATGGAGGAATTCCCCTGTACTGTCTCTTGAAATAAAAAGATTTGAAAGGAAAGATGGACACCCAGCAGAATTTTGTAACTTGTTTACAGCAAAAAGGGGTATAAACCAATATTAAGTCTGATTATGGTGCAGTGAAGTTCATAATTCCATGAATTGTACCTGTTAAACTCCTTCATGTTCAGATGCCAGCTCTAAAATGCCAAAATGACAACAGCAGCTTAAAAAGAGCCACTGACTTAAGATACTCCTGATGAGGGAGGCAACTAATTTCCAATTTGTCATTACAGTACTAATTTAAGTTAAAGAGATATTAAGGCAAAAGCCCCAAAAATAATCTCTATTATATTTTCCCCTCCCTTAAAAGTGGTTATCATGACCATATTAAATGGCAGGGCACGACTTCCTTATGCCATCAGGAACTCAGACCTCACTGGGTATCCATCAGTTACAGATGGATTCATCAGAAGGCACGAAAACAACGATTCATGATGACAGTTACTCTCGGTCAAAAAATAAGCAACCAAATAAACATCGCAGTTTTGCCCAGGTTGAATTAAGTTATCTAGATAATTTTCCCCCAAAAAATTATTAACTTAACTATCAAAACATTGTTGGCGAGGAAAAGATACCTTAGCTAAAAGGATATGCAGCTTCATCACAACTTTAATGACAAAGCCATAAGCTCAACTTTATCTAAGTTAACCGACGGTTAAGACCGATTTCATTGCAGCTGGTGGAACAAAAGTCACGGTATTATTACAGACTGTCAAGATGTTGACGAATGCCAAACTTGGCTAACGCTAATTAGCTAGTTAACATTGCCAAATGCTAACATGCTAATCAAAATCATACGGAGGTTGCCAAGCTCTGTCGAGTTGTTATACATCAATTAAGAACAGAAGTGTGATCTGAAATAACATAGGCTATTAATTACTGAAAAAGACTGCTAAGACTGCATGATAGGCTCACTAAACAAGCTAACGTTAAGTTATCTAGCTAGCAAGCTAACGTTTACGTTAGCCGCAGCAGAAGTCTCACCTGGAGAACCTTTAGCAGTTTTCAGTCACTCACGCTCCTAGAAAGGATGTTGTTCGTCCATCCGATGACAGCAAAATCCTTAACAACTCCCAGTCCCACACACCTCAAAAACAGTTGTTTGAATTAAGTTATCCATTTACAGTTATTTCGAATTCGGGGAAGACATTTGTTAGCTTAGCCAATGCTAGCTAAGGAGAACAGTGTGCCTGGCTCCTACTGGTGTCATCCGGACAGGAGGCCCTGATCCTCGGGGTTTCCTCGTCCGTCTTGGTGCCCCTGCACGGGCAAACCTGGAGCTGTCAATGCTCTGAAGCCTCTTGACAAGTGTTGTCACATTTCTGCTTCACCCGGTCTTTCTTTAGTCATTGTCGTAACGTTTACACCGGGAGGACAAGTTCAGCCACTTCGTTAGAGTCCATTCTTTAATTGTTAATAAATGATAATAACCCCCCGCAGCAAGGCCGCACAGGGCTCCAGGGAGAGCTTTATGTGATGCTTCCCTTGCGCTAGTTTAACAGATAATGTAAACTCCTCAGGTCAGAGCCACCCAAAAACAGACAGGAAAGGCTGGTTTACCCACAACTGCTGGGGCCAGAGACTTGTAGGGGCCCCAAAGGACCCCAGTTTCTGAGTGCCAATTGTTTGGGTAATTTGACACATTTCAAATGTTGTGTGGGTATTTGCACCACTAAAGCACAGTATCACTGGGGTCCTGCCCTAATTACATAATTTTGTAGCCTTGTAAATTAGTCCATAAGATTATGTAATTGTGATTAATTGTGGAAATTTGGTGTCGATGTGTGTACAGCTCTCACGTCTCATCAAGAAGAGTTTTGTAAGTCAGTTTAGTTGGACCATATTACAATTTAGCAGTAACACTTTCAAGTGTCTGCAAATGTTGTGCTTGTTGCCCACAGCTGTTTATGTGTATTATAGTTCCTTTGTGTTTATTAAATGCATATAGCCATCACATAGCAGCATGAATGATGAGTGCGTCTCCAAGTTAAAAGAGTGGCACATTTTACACACGCAGCTGATAACTTCATAAATTACTTAGTGAGTCTACAGGGCTTTTTTGTCTGCAACTCCTGGGTTTAAACTGTGTATACTTTAGCTTAGATGGTTTATCTTGTATATTTGATAATGTGTTAGATGAACTATACTTTAGCACAAGGGTCAGTAGGCTCTACTTGCAGTTTAAGTCCAGGAGATGGAAGCAGAGCACTGCAGACAAAAAGCCCTGCACACTGCAGTGACAGTCTGGGGGAGCACGTTCGCCACATACCATTTCCAATAAGTAATCATCCATCTGGGTCTGTTGTTCATTCCTGTAATGTAATGTGTAATTTGGAGTGGTTAAATTTTCTAATTGACTTTACGCACTCATTTCTTTCCATGCATGTGTCATCCTGAGTAGACTGATTGTTCATTCAATCATTTTCAAGATGTAAAATGAGCATTAATAAAAAACACTGAGAGGGTTTGATGAGAGCTTAATAAAGGCACTGCAGACTGTGAACACAATGCATATTACAGGAAACCACAACTCTTCTTTTTATCTTTGTTTATCTGTATTTTTCAGGTTGCTCTGCCTCAAATTACTAGTCAAGTTTTCAACATTTAGAACACGAAGGCAGGAGAAATTAGCCACTGTCGTCCCTTTAAAAACATCAGTCATCTAGAATATTGTCACATTAGCTCATTATATAAAGAAATAATAATATTTACATCAGTTTTTAATCAAATGTCTTGTTATGTAATTTCCTTCATTACTGAAAAAAGCTCCCCATATTTTTTAAATTATGTTTTATCATAGCACACATCTCAAACCTGAACATGTTTTGTGGCTGTGAAGTAAACATCATAAGGAATGAATGAAATATGATGTCTACATATTTTAGTAATACCATTAGTGACAATGTTGACGCTTATCTCGAAGAGTCCACACTCCAAACCACATCATATCCCTAGAACGTCACTTGGCTGAATTAAAGACAGTTTATCTTGCCGTTGTCTCACTTAGTATCACTAACAGGAAATCCCAACACTGTGATCAGGAAATTAAGTTTGTTTTGTGTAACATTATCTTTCCTTCAGTTCTTCCACTGACCTAAAACATTAGTTCACCCACATCTCTTTTTTAAAATAGATTTTTTCCGCCTACCCTCAGTGAAATCCAGTCATGTGGGTAGTTTTGGTTTTATTTGCCAAGGAAACATTTGTTCAATGACAGTAACTAAAAGAAGACTTTGCTGTTAATGTAATTTTTGGTTGCAAATTAAATTTACCTTTATATTAAGTCTATATATTATGTGCACAAGATTAAAAAATTATCTTTCAGGCTTTCAGTTGTTGTCAGAACATAGGCAAATACAACAAAAACAATATACATGGCTAGATACAATGGCAATTTCAAAGTCTGGATGAAGTAGACCTTTATTCTGGCCTGCACAACAAAACAGTTCTTGGTCAATCACACAAAACAATATCTTACTTATCAGTGTAGTATAAGTTGATGTTTATGACAAGTCCCTGATAAAAATGTGCCCTCAGAATCATTTCTACATATTTACAACAAATAATTATTAATTATCGTCTTGTGACAGTAGAGGCCTGCACATGATTCGGTGCCAAAGTCCGTCATTTCCTCCTTTATTCTTCATCCCTGTTCAGTAGCATCAGTCTTTTCCTCTGTATGTGATGTTTGTGAAGGTCGAGGTGGCTCCTTTGTAGAGAGGATTGTGTCCCTGTTTGTCAAAGACACAAAAAGAGTCGCATGTTAAGGTCAGTTTGACAGACACAAATATATTCACCTTGAATTTGTGCCTTATGTTTTCACTTCCATTATTCAGTGAGTATTCTAAAAGTACTGTGATTCTTTGTGGTTTCAGCCCTTTGGGATTTGGGTGTGTTTTTGAGGCCACAAAGAGGCCTATTACCAGTAAAGGCTAATTAGCGTTAGCTAATTTGAACCCAGCCCTTCCGCTGGCTGCCTTTTGTTCTGCTGGGAGGAACAGCATGCTACAAACATAATAAAAAAACATCTTCAGGAAACAATAGTGAGAGACTGCGTGTGTGGCCTAATGTGTGCATGTGCGGACACATTTGTGTGGCAGTTTTAAAAAGAGTCCAGAGGGGAATTCTCAGGCATAATGTGTATTTTATAAATTTCTAAACTTTGAATTAAAAATGTAAAACTAGAATTGCATTGATTTCACTCTATCGAACAAACACTAGATTCATAATCCAACCACCTCAGAACATGTTCACACACGTGCCACCTCAGACTAAATTCACTGACCGTGTCCCACTTGGCACGCGCACGTTCTTCCTCAAATTTGGCGAACTCCCGTCTGTCGTGGATGGTGACCAGCAGTTTCCAGATGAGCAGAGCCGCCAGGCCCAGGAACAAGATGGCTCCCGCAACTGACAGAAGCACCACCAAAATGTCTGGACCCTTGGGGCAGTCTGGATGGCAGGAGGAAGAGATAAAGGAATGAGTAGCATAGACGCACGAGGAGATGATAAGCCAGAGGTTGGGCCAGAGGAAGTCTGATTTCAGAATGCTGTTTCCTCCCTGTCTCGTCCTTCACTCATATGGATGTTGCTTTTGATGCAGCTCAACTCTTCTGCTAAGTGTTATGACTTTCCTGATACAGGAGTGTACCACTGTCATACAGAGAACAGTAATATTGCCACCTGTCATGCTGGCACACATAAGGCATTAAACCCAGTAGCGCGGTTCCTTATAGCATGAAGAAGTGATGCAAGAGAACAAGGGCAGCATAACAATGATGAACAGAGGGCAATGGGACTTTAAAATACCAAAGAGCAGAGGGGAGGATGGGCTGACGTGGAAAATAGTAACCTCACACAGCCAGGCCACAAATCTCCCATCCCTCACTGTGGCCTGGCACAACTCAACAGGAATCTGATTTGCACAGTTTAAAGAAGGCTTCACAACAGATGACTGACAGTCCTCTCTTTCACAGAGTCATTAACATGAGGCCCTCCTACATATAACTGGAATAACACATTGCTTGTGATGTGTGCTCTCCTTTTCCCATCATTAGCTGTTCTGGAAAACTAAATTAACCACCAAATATGATTCTGAATAAACTTGAAGGGAGTAATAGACCACGGGGCTGTTGAATCATTCTTCAGCTGCATGTTTAAATAGTTGTTTGGGAGTTTTAGGAAGAAGTCAAGTCATCATGTCAACACACTCATTAGTTCACTGATTGGTTTGGTGTCTTGTTTCCAGGCTTAATGGATTCTCAGTGCATGTTTTCCAAACTCCAGTTTTGTTGCAAAAACTTAAATAGGGGCATTAAGATGGCGAAAAAAGAATGAAAGTCAAGGTTAGAAATAGACTTTAAAGACTTATTTTCTGGGTCTACCAATGTTGTAACAGTTTTGATTTCTGTGCTTTTCTTATTGGTTTGAAGTGGGTCGGTGGTAGTGCATGCACATACATATGAGGATGGTAGCGTTAGGTAACCTTTGGGGGGCGGGGGGGGGACAGGGTGAACTTTTACAGCCGACATCAAAGCTTTCCTCTTCTTCCCCTCACCTCATTTTTACTTTTTTCTATTTCCTGCTTTTCAGCTGACCCTATTGATCCTTATAGCTGCTACCATAATGACTTACAAGACTTAAGATTATTTATCAACTTCTAGATTAGAAATAAGCTCAGTCGTCTGTAAGGGGTGTGTATTTTCCATCTTTCTTATCTGTTTTCTTTCTCCTTCATAATACAGTGTCATGTTTCCTTTTTAAAAAATGTCTTTCCCTTTCTTTTGCTTACTTAGCTTCCTCTCTCTCCCTCTCCCGCTTTCCTCTCGAGGATATGTGGAGTCAGCGGGTTCCTCGAGGAGCTGGGCAGCTGTTTACGACCCTCTTTGACACGGCAGGGTGCACTGTGTTCAAGGCAAATTTTTGGTGCACTTCTCTGCTACCCAGTTGCGCCTAAATTAAACACACACATTCATTAAAGGCAGACCCGGGGACAGGCTTTTTCTGCGGGCACTGGTGGTGGTCATTAAAGGCTGTTTTACCGCCCCACACGTTTTCTATTTGGCCACTTAACAAGCACATGAAGGGCATGCAGCAGGGAAGTGACAACCTGTGCTTCAGTGTAGAGAAAAACACACACTGATTTCACAAGGTAAGGAAGGTGACTCACGTTAGACGTAGTCATTTGATCCTTTGTTAAAATCAAAAATAGTGATTAGATCAACTTTAAATGTTTGTTTGTTAGCTCAGGTATCCATGCGGGACAGATCAGGCTTACCTGGTTCTTTGACGACAAACAAGATGGACTTGCCACTGGCGTCTTCATAGTACTGGAAACGCTCCACGCAATCATCCTCATCTTTGTACGTGCAGTTCACAGCATTCGTATCATGGAGCACTGCATGAAAAATTACGAGAAAATGGTCCATCATCCTCTTGTATAATGGATATCTTCTTTAGAAAGCAGCTTAACTCACAGAGTTTTTGGTCTTGTTTGTGAGATTTAAATTGAGTTTTAAAAGCTCCAATCTTTTGAAACTCTCTTTGAATTTCACCTATTTTTCATTCACTAGAGTTAGCAAACATTAGTAAACATTAGGTAGCTGACATAACTGAGTCGCTCTGCAGACCTTATCATGACCTCTTTTCTTATGCTATTGTGCATCTCACCTAATTCATCCACAAGCTCGATCTCATCCTTGCAGATTCGAGAGCAGGTGTTGTCCTCAAACAGCTTGCCCCTCTTGAAGTGCTTACACTCCACACACTCTCTGTAAGAAGAAAAACATAGGCCATCAGTTCATTTCAAGTAGCTTTTTGGATATATACTTGGATATAAAAAGTTAATCTGTACACAGACTCACTTCTTCATGGTACAGGCGTCAGGGCAGGTGGGGCATTTGTCACATGTGGCCCCGTACGCACCGGGCTGGGTGCACTCGCAGGCCCCACACACACACTGGCCTCTACCGCTACACAGCAGACCCAGGTTGGACATACAGGTGTCAGTACGCCTGGAGCAGTTACAGTTCTCACCCTGCCAGTCCGGTGCACACTGACAGAAGCCGCAGTTACAGACGCCGTGGCCTGGGAGGGAAGAAGGGATAGGGAAAGAAAAATTTAAATGAGATAGACGGTTTACCTATCAGGCTCATCTACTGTGGAACCAGCTTCCAGTTTGGGTCCGGGTGGCAGACACCTTCTCCATATTCAAGAACAGGCTTAAAACTTTCCTTTACAATACAGCTTTTAGTCACGGCTGACTCAGGTTTGTCTGAACCACACCCTAGTTATGCTGCTGTAGGCCTAGACTGCCAGGGGATGTCCCATGATGCACTGAGTTCCTCTCTCACCCTCCTTCTCCATCTGTATGTATTCATGTCTCATTAATGCATTTTACTAACTCGACATTTTCTCTTTCCTGTGGTTTTGTTTCCCTCCTCTCTCCTTTGGAGCTGTAGAATCTGGATTGACCTAATGACCCTGTGATTACTGTCACCAAGCGCTTGCTCATGGTTGAAGTTATTGGGTGTCTGTAAATAATAATATAAAGAGTACGGTCTAAGTGCCCTGAGATAACTTCTGTTGTGAGTTGGCGCTGTATAAATATAACTGGCTCGACTTAAAATCATAACCATAACAACTTAAATACTCGTGTTCCCAACACTTGATTCAAAATTAGACTTAGACATTTTTTCGTCCATGATTTATGCACATATTCAGTATGTGCTTGGTCCAGTGCTTAAATTAAATTATGAAGGGGCGTGATGGTAGTTGGGAAAGAGGGAGGAAAACGGCGGTAGAGCTTAGCGGTTGACATGATTGTAATTTCAACAGTTGTTCATCGTTTGTTTTGAACAAATTTGTTTTGATATATTCAGTATCAGCTTGTTCTAACTTTTCATAGAAGGTATATCAGTGAAACATCTAATCCTCTGTTTTTATGGCTTTGTTATTCCATGAAATGGAAATGTTATGCAACACGTACAAATTTCCCCCAAACACATACATGAGTATCTTTGGAAATTTTGGGAACTCCACTAAAATTGAAAATAAAGGTTTGTGGGCTTCAACGACGTTTGGGCGGTCAGCTTGGTGGCGGTTTGTGAGGGGGTTATGAGCAAATTTACCACAAACCTTTGTCATTCCTTTGTCTTATTTTCCTGTTGCAGTGGCATGCTGTAGCTTTGAGGAGTTGAGGAATTCTACCATTAATTTTCAAAATCAGTGCTGGCCTTGGTAAAGTCCAGCTAGAGATGTGTGTTACCATGTTTTCATTGAACACCAACAGTGTGTTTACATCCACTCCAAATGTTACAAGTATAATTTTTTTTCAGTGGTTTCATACACCCTTGATGTTTGATCCCTAACACTGGAAAGCAGAAGTGGTAAGTCATGTTCCTGCGACTAAAACCCATTTTATTGTGTGCTTGTGGTGTCTGGAGGGCTTTTATTTTTTGGCTGCATGATTCAGTGCATGTGTGAGTGAATTTGTGTGCATTTGTTTGTTGTTACTCTGTGTATCTATGTGTGCATATATGAGTGTGCATGCCAATAAGAGAGTGACACTGCAGAAAACATTGCGGCCTATCGCTGCCAAACAATGCCCAGATAAACAATGAGACAGGAAGCTGCTTGGAACAGCCTGACTGGATAAAAGATGATCCACGAATAAACTGTCATTACCGCTTGACCACAGGACCGTTGGCTTTTAATTAGACCATTCTGCGGGGGAAGAGGAATGGTCCTTGCACTGAATCAGGTATTTCAAGACAACAGCAGACCATGTTCTACACACAGAACATTTCCAGTACTCTCCCACTAGGCCCATTTCTGCCCAAACATGGGTTTATTTTTAGCTCTTATTACACCACACCAGCCAATGAGTAAGCAGAGAGGTATTTTCATGTTAATCTATGGGCCTTGGGGAATACAGCAAAACATTTCTCTGAGTGCAGCAGGGTGGGGGTGAATGATATATGACATCTGATGATGTGATGACGGCAAAAAGCAGTCGGTGCCACAACTTTGCATTATGCAATTAACAGTACTCAATTAAAATATCCCCAGAGCAATATCATTAATTGTTCATGTGTTTTAACTACTATTACGTAACAAAGAGGAATTGCCTCAGTAATGTGGAACACTTGTGACAGAGGCCTCTAAGTTTAGACAATATAATCTCTATTTTGTGTACTTCATGCACGCAGTTTAGCCCTTTTCTTACAATTCCATCTTTGTGTCTCTTGCCTTTCTCTGACATTTTAATCCTACTTCCCCCTGCTTCGAGTCTTTATGCTAAGCTAGCTTCATTTGTGCTACGTCCATGCATTGTGAGCATATGGAGAACATCCCATTATTCTGACATGGGAACATTCACACATTATTCTAAGATTGTTACCCCACTGCTAACTTTATAGTCACACCAGTAAATTGCCTAAATTTTGCTACTTGTGTTGTTTTTATTTTTGTGGAGGGACATTAACAATTGAAAAACAGTGTATAGCTCCTTTAAAACTGTTAACATTGTTGATTGGATTTTAAAGATACATTAACTGCCAGTGATTGTGGCTTTGTGGACACTTCTTTGTTTTGTTGCCTAGTGGGAGATGTCATATCTGGAACAAAACCCTGATGTCTCTGACATGAAAGTACCTTCACTGTTGGTTGGGTTTCTTGAAAGAATGTAACTTTCAGTAATAAAAGCAAATGAGCTGCTATCAGAAAAACTCCAATGCTTACTTTACTAATCCCAGACTGAAAAGTCACTCATAAGAGCTCAATTACAAGCCCCAGGGTAACATCATGTGTTTTGACTTGATGACATATTGTCTCTCTTAAAATACTATGAGAGGAGGAGGATCATGCTCTGAGTTAAAGCTCTTAACGGTTACCAAACACAAACTCATTCCCACTGTTTAAAAAACTTTCAGAAAAGTGAGAGTCCCTTCTGACCGGAGAAAAGCTACTGTCTGACTTGAAAAAGCTTTCTTTGTGCACGAGTCCTGCTGAACTCTGCCGTACAAAAGCTTGGCTTGGGCTGACACAAACATACAGCCTGAGCTTGCACGCACACACATACAGCGCACACATCACACCATTATGTTTATTGTGAATGGAGCCCATGTCCCGGGCAGAGGGGAGCGTTGTTATTGTATGTAATTCTTCCCAGATGAGGTGGGTGGCAAGTCGGTGTGGTGAAGGGGACTGCCAACCCCCAGCTGCAAAGGTACTCACGTTCTCTGAAACTCACACCACACACACACACTCAATGTTTATGATAAGTCAGTTGGCCATTTTAACCTCCCTCACCTTTCAGTTATGCTGTGTTTGCCATGTTTTATGGTGCAGAATGTGAAAATAATGTAAAACATTTCAAAAATTATACATAGGAGTTGGATGAGAGGACTGATACCCCTCTTATATCTGTCCATTGAATATGCTACAGCCAACACCCACTTAACTTAGCTTAGCATAAAGACTGGTAACAGGGGGAAACAGCTGACAGTGACATTCTTTTTTAGCTTTACCTTTAAATGACACAGAGAAGCAGCAAATTCTCACATTAAGTGTGAAGTAGTAACCCATGAATGTCTGCCATTTTTGCTTGAAAAATGATTGAGTTGAATGTCTTGTTTTCAATAGGGCTCCAAGGATTAATGGATTATTGATTGGCAGACTGCAACTTTTGATAAATTGTCATTATTATTATACTGACATTTTATAGACAAAAGGGAGAATATAACTCTGAGATGAATTGATAATGAAAATGATCATTAGTTACATTCCTAGTTTTCAATTAGGTTTCTGTAAGTGGACAAATTTATTAATCATCTTATTGGTTCAGACCTGCTCATTCAGCTTAAGATGCTCAAGCAAATTAATTACACAAGAAATGTGATCCTCTTTCTAATTTTAGCACATAAGATCTTACCTGAGCAGAGTTCCCCCTTGTAGCGCAGGCAGTTGAAGTCGTCGCACTCGCACAGCTTGCCCCAGACTTTCCCAAAGCCACTGCTGTGACACACACACTGGCCGCACACGCAGTCTCCGCGGCCGCTGCAGATGGCGGAGTGGGGCCCTCCGGAGCTGCAGCGGTCTTGCTCTGTGGGATTATAGTCGCCCTCTGCGCACTCACAGTGTGGCCCCAGGCGACCCGGGTGGCACAGGCAGATGCCGCACTCATAGGTGCCGTTGCCTTGGTTACACTTGGGGCTGTTGGGCTGGGCTTTGGCCTGGCACTTGCAGTCGCACTCGAAGGTGACGGTGATGGAGAGGGAGTCCTTGAAGCCCACAGGCTTGATGATGAAGGTTTTCTTCTTCTGTTTGGGGCAACCACGAGCTCTGGCCTCAACACTGAAAGATACCTGGGTGAGAAGAGGGAATGGGAATTGTACCACATCAAATTCTGGATGTTTTGGGTTCAAACGAGTACCTATTTAAAGAGGTAGAGTAAGCGTGTCTCACACACACACACTGAATCACCCTGGTGTAGATTACCTAGCATGTATAAGAACTTTAATGGTTCACCTGGTGTTCATTTAATGGCTGCTCTAATTTTCAGCATTATCTAATCAGTGTTGGCAGAAACAGCGCAAAGATGTGACATGGGGAATGCCTCCATATGTATTTAGTCAAAGTAATTGTTCATTCAACATTGTATCCAAATCTGGTAAATGTCCAAAAGAGGGCAGTTACTACATCTGGTGAAACAGCCATATATGGAAGAAATAAGAGGAGCTGAGGCAGGGAGAAAGAAATGTGTGGAGGCCAAAAAATGTCACCTGGAGTGAGGAGAGAACGGGGAAAAGAGCCAGAAAAGCTGTGATGAAGAAAAAACTGCAAAAGAGGGACAGAGAGAGAAATCTTTAAGCAGACAATCTGCTCTAAATTGAGTGGGCAGAAGAAGTATGGAAAGACACGAAAACATCAACTAAGAAAGATAAGTTCTGCTCCATGTCTTTCCATTATCTGAACAAGGGAAAATCCCACGCTGTCGATTGCAGCAGGACGGGAAATGGAAAGAGACTAAAAAGACAATAAAAAATAGCACATGGAACTAACTAACATGTTATTTTAAGAATTAAGACATGATTATAACCCCGACTCCTGTGGTATTTTTAAACCACAGAGATAAGACAGACAGACAGAAAAAGTTGGCATGAGAGCTGTTAGCAACACAGTTACTCATTTAGCCTATTGTGTCCTTAAAACACAATAGGCTAAAACTAAAAAGATTCTTAGCATTAATTTATACTTGTGAAGTAATCTCAGTTATCCAGTCTTGTTACAGGACGCAGAGTAACAAAGAAACTACACTAACCAGTGGATTTATCTAAACTGTGTTTCATATTGAATGTGAAACATGTCTTGCCAAGAGATATCTACATCTAAATTTAAAATGAAGCCACACTGCACTGATTCTCCTATGCTGACTGTTGATACAAGATTTTGGTATTGGGATAACTTTACAGGTACCTCTCTTTTCTAAAAGACTTAAGTCCTGCAGAACTGACCGTATCTCCTATTTTCAGCCCAGAGCAGGACTTGAGGCCAGGGATGACTTCTCCATTCAGACAGGTGGCGTTAAAGGACAGGGACAGCTCCTCTGGGACGCCTTGAAGCTCCAGCTCCACCTTGGAACGGATTTTCTGGAAACAGCAACAAAAGAAAATAGTAGAGTGCACCGACACATGGAAGCGTGAGTATACAGTCTTGCATCATGAGGCCAAAATCATGTACAAGTAAATGAATTTCCTTCTCTGATTACATGCAGGCCTTTATATACAGTGTTTATTTGGGTGTACAGATACACAACTGCACACATCAACCACATGCTCATATGCGCACCTGTAAAAACACAAAAATTACAACCAGGATTTACAATAAAGTCAATTTTGAGCTCATTCACCTGTTCTCTGCATAATAAACTTGAAGTTTAAACACATAAACACTCAGGAGTCTCCTACATTTGCTCAGCTTCACTCTTTGGCCACTGTGTGGAACTTCTGCTAAGACTTTGGCTCGACTTTGTGCGTGAGTCAGACACAGTGGGTGTGTGTCAACAAACACATGTCATCCCCTGAAACACTGTCTAGCCTCAGGTGTGTGTGTTTGTGTGTAACACTTACAGCGTAGGCCTTCAGGATGAGCTGAATAACGTTGCCCGAGTCGTTGGACAGTGTTCCTACTGTGGTGCCAGGAATCAGCTCACTGTAGTTCTATAAGACAGAGACAAACAGACTTGAGGACTGTTGTGATCCTACACAGTCAAATCAACTATTTCTAAAGAATTAATATGTATCACCAGTTACAAATACACACCCTTCAGTACCTGCCAAATTTTGTAGAACCATGTGACTGTGTAATGTAATGTTCCTACAAATGGGTCAAAAATGTAAAACCTGTTCATGTCACACGATGACTAAATATACTAATAAATATCAATTACTTTAAAACATTAAAATACAATAAAAATAAGAATAGAAAATAGCAGCATATAGTGACAGGATAATTCACTTTTCCATCCTTTGGATTTCTTTAAGTATTATTATTATTAAGTATTTTGTCAATAAAATGTTTTACCATGTATAATAATGTGTTATGTCATTAACACTAATAGACTTTATAAATTAAGTCTTTTTCACTTTTCTCATTATATAATTAAAAGGAACATTAACGGCATGAAAAAGCAAAACAAGTACAAAAAAGGAAGCTGGTCCCTTAAGACATTTCACGCTGGTTGCATTAGTTTCTCTGGATTCTCATCATAACTGTATGAGAACGTTATAGAGAGTTGCACCAAACCTTCACTGTTATATTGTCACACCCTAACAAAGCAGAAGTGTGACACACCCTAATAACTGATGCTGTTCAATAGTTCTTGACCTGATTTCTCAAGCAGTTTGATACAACTATTGACATCAGCAGCCACAACTGTACATTTAATACTCCTTTAGGTGGATACACACTTCAACAGCTGGTTGTAACATTTTGAGAAAATCTGAGTTTGTATCTTGCTGTGTCTGAACAGTGTATAATCGTGATTAATTTAGATTTTCCATTCTTCCAATGCAGGATCCAAGAATCGCAGTTTAAAACCAGTGAGGTTTGGAGAACTTCACTTAAATGCTACAGTATGTTCAAGAGGAGATGATTACAGACTGGGGTTTGTCATCTTCTCAGTTTCAGTTGAAAAACATTGATTTATATATTTCTATTCTTCAGAATTGGTCACTGAACTGTTCAGTATTTTGTCTGTGAAAGTCCTGATGTGAACTTGAACAGAATGAAAGGCTGAATGTGTGAACTGCAGACTTCCTGACCTGGTACAGAGGAACCACAGGGTTTGTGACAGCAAAGATGAGGTTGATATTGTTCTCTGACATCTTCTCTGTGATCAGAGCGAGAGATGGGTAATCCTGTGGGGCCAAACGGGGCAGTGCGGTTAGCACATGCACACATAAACACTGAAATGCTCCTATTCATAATGCATATTTAAACAAAGTCTTTCATTCTCTCTCACACTGTCTCTGTCTACTGTCTGCTGCGCACCAAACACACACTTACAGTATACACTAACCATGGTGGTAGACATGCTGTAAATATTGTCAGAGTTGAGGTGGCACTGCCCGTCATTGGGTTGCACAATTCCTGCCAGGCGACCATCCAGAGCCACGTGAGTCTTAGCATCCGAGGTGAAGATCAGGAGATGGGAAGCGCCGGGACGCCAGCCGATCTGCTCCTGTTTCCCATCAAACCACATATGAGAGGAAGACAAATTGAAAAATTAGTGCTCTGTTTTTAATCTAGCTCTTTTGGAAATGCTGAAATGTTTATATAGTATAGTAGTATAGTGTAAATGACAGAAGAGAAAAAGAATGTACAACAGAGTCAGAGTTATGTGTGTGAAACATTGTGTTTATGTGTTTGTGCACATGCAGTCTGCCTCTCCACCTTGCACACAGCAGCCTGGATGATGGCATCAAAGCCTCCCTCCGGGGCATCGCGGTTCCTGGACACCATCTGCTTCTTCACTTCTTCGGTGAAGCGGCCCACTTCCTCCGTCAGAGACAGAACGTGTTTGTAGCCAAACTGGGGCAGACAGGTGTTGTTAATGCTGTCAATCAAACAGAGATCAGTTCATCAGTCATTTATTCATCTGAACATCTATTCAGCCTATAGACCATTGAAAAAAAAACACAAAAAATCAAAAGCTCTCCAATTATGTATAATATATGTGATTGCAGGGAGGTTTTGATTGGATAAATAACCAGGTGTAAAATGAAAAATAATCTAAGCCAGGTCAATTGGGTTTATATGTTTATTGTTACATAAATGATTTTAGTTTTGCTAACATGTTCACAATGCTAACATGCTAATATTACGCAGATATAACAGTGTTCACTGTCTTACTTTAGCATGTTAGCATGTTAACATTAAAGTAAAACTGAGGCTAATGTAAAAGTAATTGGTTTAGTTTAGTTTAAAAACCACAAAAGTTAATGTAATAGTGACACTAAAGGAAAAGTCAGGAAATCACAAGTTACAAGGATTCATCATCTGGGAACAATGAATAACTGCACAAAATCTGCTGAGATATCTTTGACTAAACTGGTGGACTGACTGGCTGACACTGCCATACTAAGCCATGCCACTATTATGGTTAAAAGGGGTGAAACACATTGTATTTAGAGCTGTTTCTCTTGGTCATCATTCAGTTACAAAAGGCTCTTCTGCACTGTGACTGAACCCCTCTGTCTCCCTGTATTTCACACTACCAGGCCAAAATTCTCCTCTTGTCTTATCGTGTTATCAAAACATTCCTGGAGTCCTGATATCGTCAGACTGTGTGTAAGTACATGCCCCCGAGGGATCTTAAACCACCAAGTCCACCTCAGAGCAGCCTTCGGACAGGGTTGCAGCAGCTTACGCTGGGACGCTGTTACCTACCTGCGGCTGATTCAGAGCAGCTGACCAAGCACTACGGGGAGCCACTGTAAGCCTTTAACAAGTACTGTGTTGCCGGGCACTGCCTGTGTTTTTACTCAGCAACGCTGTGTTTAAAGATGTCCTCACTAAAATGACATCATCAGCATAATGAAGCTACTTTCCACACGTAGACATAAACAGCCACTGAAATCAACACCAGTATTAGGAGTGTAAAAATCTACGAATGCAGCCGCTAAAATAAACTTTCCATTACAAAGAGGTCTGGAATCAGTTTAGATACATGTGTAGCAACAAGGAAGCAGGTTAAGGAGGCTAATCCTGATGTTCCTGTAGTCATTAAGTGTGGCCAACTTTTATTTTGAAAGTAAATTTGACATTTTAGGAAATACATTTATTTTTGAACTAATGTCTCTAAAAAATAAAGGGAAATTAGAAACCAGCTCAGATAATTTTCCCCTTTACACTAGAAGGAGATTAAATATGAGCAAATATAATTGATATTAGAGAATATAAAATGGTTGTGAGTGTGACAATAACTTGTTAAATGTCATGGTCAAACGTGTGTCAGTGTGAAGTGCATCAGCAATTGCAGTAACATTTACATAATTTTTCCCTATTTTGTTCAAGTTGGCTGCATGAAACATTGACACACAAGCACTTTTCAAACTTTACCTGTAGCAGGGGTTCTTCACAGCCTCTTTGGGGGAGATGTACATGTAAGGCGAGAGCGGCTTGTCCACAAAAGCCCCAAAGCCCATGCGGAGGTTGCTGGTGGTGCGGTTCATGGCCTCGGCCAGGCCTTTGCCCAGCGTTCTCAGGCGGAAGAGGTCGTCGTTCATGGAGTAGGAGAGGTCCATGAGGTAGTAGAGATCCACTGGGTAGTCCTCCACCTGACGCACCTTGACCGTGAAGAGCTTGGCATCGTCTGGGAAACATGATAAAGACATGGCTCGTACTATACTCAGATTTTAGCAAGAAACATGAAGCTGTGGTGGCCAAACCTTGGTAAACAATGCAGAGAAAACAGCTTAGCTTATTTCCTGAGTCACTTCCCTCTAAATCAAAACACAAGCTCTCTTTACTTCAGTATGTCTGAAACTCAGTTCCCATCTCTTCCAACCAAACTGAGAGAGCCAACCTGGCCTCAGGGTGATGTGGAGTTTCTGGGGCTTGATCTGCGTGACGTCCTGCGTGGCCCCTGCCGCCTTGTTGCTGAGGGGCCGGTCCTCGATCACCTGCAGTTTGCTTGTTGGAGACTCCACAGCTGACGGAGCGCAGCCAGCTTCCACCAGGGTATTTTTCAGGTCACAGCGGGAGGAAGTGGCAACTCCCTGGCCAAAGTCCTGACAAATAAAACACAGACATTTTTCAGGGGGTCCGGGGGGGGGGGGGGGGGGTCCAGCAGCCTCTTCACTGGTGTGGAAGTACTTTAAATTGTCAAACAGTTGTTTGTTGTCAGAATTCCCATCTGTAATAAATATGTGTTGAGGAAGAAGACCATATTGGATTCATTTGAGGGCTAAACTGTAACAGGGATGAAAAAGTACAGAAATGGCACAACATTATATTTTGATTAAAGAATCTCCTGGAAATAAGAAACACTCCTACATCTATTCAACAAACTCTGGACTTAAAGACAAATTCCACCTTAAATTAAAATGAACCTTCTTATCTGAACACCCCCAAATATTTCAACCAGTGCTTTTGAACACAAAGAACCAGAGCGCCAGAGTATGCTGAGGTCATCCTAGGAGAATTCTGTTGAGCTCACTAACAGACTGAGTTTTACAATATTAAATCATTACAGTCACTAAAGTTTGAACCAGAAAATATGACCATATCCCCATGCAGTCACAGGATGTCAGTCACCATAACTTAAGTGCCAGGAATCGAATCAAAACCCAAACACAAGTACATGGAGTATTATGTGCATTTTATGGTCTCAGTAAAAGCGATGGTACATCTGCATGACTTCCCCTCAACCAGATTACTTGGCTGATGAGGAGATCTGTACCACCCTGCACCAGCTTAGAGCTCCCTGCCTAAATGAAGTCAAGTGGAACAGAAACTCACCTCCTGGAAGCACCACGCACAGCTGGGGTGCACAGCCAGACACTGCTTGCATGTGCTGGCTCCTCTGGAGGTGCAGACGTTTGAAGCTGGAACCACAAGAAAAATTATTTTTCAGAATTTAGGGTTTTTTTTCATCTATACAGGATTTCTTTGAGAAAATAAAATCATTTGTGACGGTACTTTGGCACAATGAAACTCATCTGACAAGTTTTCAGGCGTTGGATGTACAGTGGTGGAAAGTAACTAAGTACATTTACTTAAGCACTGTGCTTAAGTACAATTTTATGCCACTTAAGAATTTCCATTTTCTGCTACTTTACACTTCTACTCTTCAACATTTCAGAGGGAAATACTGCACTTCTTACTTTTTTATCTTGTAGTTACTTTTCAAATTAAGATTCCATTGAAATAAATACAGGACAAACTTTTAAAGCACAGTACAAATCTCTCTCATAAATTATCCAATATTTCACAGAAAGCTGACACATGAGTAACAAAAACATGTTTGTTTTTCTACTTTGTTACCAAATAATCATCTCATGAGCCCTCTGATTTATTTTGTGACCCTTTAGAGGGACTCAAACCATAGATTGGGAATCACTGGAGAACCTGACTGTACATGAAGCACTTGACAACTTAGCCAGCTACAACAGTAAAAATTCTTTGTACTCACTGATGCATTAACTCAAACAGTCTAACAGTGTATTTATCAGTCACAGGGGTGTATTCTTAATTTGATACTTAAAGTACATTTATCTGCCAAATACTAATGTACTTTCAGTGAACTTTCAAATGCATGAATTTAATTGTAATGGAGCATTTTTACATGTTGCATAGGTACTTTTATTTAAAGAAAATATCTGAGTATTACTTCCATCACTGAGTATAGGTGATGAAAACTATTTATTCTGTACAAATGATGTGTCCCTGTGCATTCCCTCACTGTCCCAACTTTTTACAGGCTGTCAGTTACTGACAAAAAGCTCCAATACTCAAATCTGAACCTTTTTCTAGAACAAACATCTTCTGTCCAAGCAGCACTTTGAGAGAATCATTTTTAAGTCTTAGCAGAGTTGAACATTTCCCTCCAGACCGCCAAAAATGCACCATGTGTCTCCCCTCTGGAAGCATTCTTGGCTACAAAAGCAAAAAAACATAAACACAGCAGAAGACAAATTATAACTTACCGCAAACTTGTGTTACTCCAGTAAAGATCAAAACACACATCCACAATAGCCCCTGCGCCGGGAGAGCACCCATCCTCGTGCGGGCTCTATGAGGAAAGAGCCTGCCAATGAGATGTGGTGCGAGTACAAGCAGAACAAGGAAAAAAAACTTTCATCTGCAATCGCCACAACTCCAAATAGAGTCAAATGTTTTAGAGCCACCCCCCTACTCCACATCCATGCCTCTCGTTATTATACTATTAAATGCAGAGGGCGGGGAAAGTGCAGCATCTACAGCCTGAGGTATGAGTTTGGAGGCTTTATTTTGGTGTCTGAGCATCAAACGTGCCATTGTTGTAGCAGCTGTAGCATTGTTGTTGTGTAGTCTGGCAAAAAGTTCTTCTGCTGAATATCGCATGTAATATTCACACATCACAAAAATGTGAATATAAACACATTTTAATTAAAAGAAAAAAAAAAGATTAGTAAAAGTGATCAAATGTCAGTGTACTTTCTCAATATACTGAAAAAATGTAGGTTACATTTGCTCAACCACTGAATTAGAGCGTGTAGGTTTTGTTGTGTTACACAAAACGGCAACAGACTTAATGTAAAGTAACTTGTAGTCAAGTTTAAATGAGGTTTACTTGAGCAGCTACACACCGCCCACTAATGGACATAACCTGTAATGACAGGTGGCACCAAAACTACTGCACACCTTGGTAAGTCCACACTCCCAGACATAGCTGCAGGGTGTACTTTTCTTTTACTAATGTTACAAATGACCGAATAACCACTCAAAAAAGTGTCGTGAAAATGAAGCTTGGTCTGATAACAGTCCTATAAGTAACATTTTAACTGAATAGTCAAGGTTGTTTTCATTAAACACACATCTGGTTGTTGTTTGTAATAAAGTTTGTGCTTTTGGAGGCACAAACAGTCCCTGTTGGCTGAAATCTGGATGAATTTCTTCTTTCTCTTTCAATAAGTCTTTCAGTGAATATAAATTGCTCGAGAACCACAGTTAATGTTTTGAATAAAAATTGTCAGTTGGCAGGAATATTACCTCGAGTCAATGTAAATTAATCAGAATGGGCATTTTCTTATAGGCTTTTATTGACGGTTTAATAATTGCAGCTACTAATAATTGCAATTTTTCTACAGCTCTTTGTTTTTCCTCTGCTCTGCGGAAGAAAGGAACATCTTGTTGCTCCAGGTAAACCCTTCAGTCAAGGTAAGGCCTTTGCTGTTGTTTCATACTAACTTTTCTTTAAAGGACATAATAGATGTCACCTTCAAACAGTCCCATCACCCTGCATGATTGCTGTTTCCACAGCTGTAGTACCACTTCTATCCACCAGATGTCATTTTCCTACAATAAGCTGCATACAGAGCATTTGAAAGCACGTGAACGATGCCTCTACACGCATGAGGATCACACACTCCCTTTCTCATCTTCAGCTTCTTTCAAATCTTTCATACTTTTGGCCTTGGATGAGGATGATTATGATCACTGAAGCTTACTGGTTGACTGGATCATGACACGAGGCTGCTTCAGGGGACACATGTAGAAGTAGTTTAGATAGTAAGCAGGCAGCAAGGGAACACTTTGTCTACTTTAGACACATGAACAGGATGATTTAGTTCAAGATTCTTGCACAGCTCTGCAGGTTTCATTATAATAGAAAATGTCTTTAGTTCTCAGTGTTTCCATTTGGCTGCACATTGACTTTAGGTTAAAATTCAAGGTGAAATTTTTCAAGGTGATCCAGACTTAGTGCATGATGTTTTGACTTCAAGATGCAAGCTGAACTTGTCCTGAGATGTTTATAAAAATTCAGGGACAGTGGCTTAACTGAAGGATGTTTTGGGGACATTTAGTTTTTGTTCTACAATTTCACTGGATTGAAAGTCACAGCTGAGAGTCCCTGGCATGCCAGTGAGATGTGAACTGGACTGGCGAGCGGTGCGGATCCTTGAGGCGCGCCAGACAGACAGCAAAGCACAGGAAACACAATCATCAGCAGTGACAATGAGGATCAGTCGAGAGCAGTCCCACTTACTTTAGCTTGACACTTGTAAGGGCAGTGATTGCATCTGATGTGTAAATATGACATAGTGTCAGCTTTGAATTTGAATGAAAATCAATAAGTCTGTTTATGTCTCTCCGTCCTTTACAGTGTCTGTCTTCCCTCTTCCTTTCCCCCTTCGCTCTCTTCATCCTCACTATCCTTTCTTTGTGTCTTTTTTGGCACTCCTCCTTTCTTTTAACCTCCACACACTCAATTTTCCATCTCAACTCCTTTCTCTTTGCTCACCTTGTCCTTTCCTTGTCCTCTTTAGAAACTTCCGCAAGCAGTTGCACAACTTTCTGTGTAAAAAGCCCTTTCCAGCAGGTTTGATTGATACAATTCCTTGCACACTCTGCATGTTTGTGTGTGTGTGTGTGTTCGTTGGGCTAGTATGTCTTGGCATCAAACTGCGTCTTTGTAGTTTAATTGCAGCATTTGGTCTTTCTTCAGGCCATAAGAGCATGTGGGTATGTTTTCCTACGTGTGCGTGTATGAATGCCGCTTCAGGGAAACAGAGCAACAAAACCAGTCCAAAGGTTGCGAAAGAGCTCTCACACTGATTCATCTGAGGAGTGCAGGCACACACACACACACACACATACACACACAGGGGTTGTGTGTTGACTTAAGAGTTCATGAATGGATGATTGAGGGCTGCAGGGGTTGGGGAGAAAAGGTGGAAACAACCCTCTTTCCCAGGAAGGCAGTATAGGAAACCTGAACTCAGGAGCAAGAGACAAAGAAAGGGATAGAAATGAGTGTCTAGAGACAGAATGAAATCTGGACAAAAGGGGAGCCGAGGCTGTATGAACTACTAGCTAGCTATTCTAAGGCAATAAAGCAAGTAGCATGTACTTGACAAGGACCCAAAGGGAAAAGAGAGAGGGAGAGAAGCAGCTGTTGGAGGAGGAGAGTGAGACAAAGAAGGAGCGAGGGGCTGTCCTTACTTGCCTTCCAGTGAGGACCAAGGGAGGAGGCAGAGGAAAGCAGGAGAAAGAAGGAAACAAGAAAGGAAAGAGCAAGCAGGGAGTAAGCAGTATGTGGTGTGGGAAACATATACATCTGAAAGTGTATGTGTGTGTGTGTGAGTGTGTGTTGTATTGTTGCAGCAAGTCTCTTCACCAGGCCTCTCATCTTCCTCACTGTGCTGCCACTCAATAAATTTGGTTCTGAGGGACCATGCAGCAAGGACCTCTTCACTGGCCCAGCGCTGTCCTGGGCTGATAAGCCTGTGGCGGCGGCGTCGCCAGATCAGCATCACCGGTATGAGGACATGGTGCGAGCCCTGTACACCGTGCAGAAGGAGTTCTACATCAATGCATTTACAGTACTGCCAGTGTGGGAGGGACGACACTCTACAAAAGGAGTTCAGTGACAACCTTGGGCATCCAAGTGAGGCATGTGAGTAACACCTGATCTATCTGATTGTCTGGTGTATGGAGGCTTAAGATCAAAAGTGTTTTAATGAAGGATGACAACTGAGACAATAGGGATGACTACAATAATAGACACATGAACTCCAAGTTGAACAAAATTTGAAAACCGGTGTTAAAAGCAAGTTCATTTAATGCAACAAGGCCTTCAAAGCATTATTGTTTCATTGTTTTTTGTAGTACAGAAATGGACTTCTCGAATGATTATGATTTCTAATGCCCCAGCCTTAATACTGGCTGCCCATTTGTTTTGGCACTCTTGCTGTGGGAGAGAACATAGCTGGCAGGAGACAGAGTCGTCTGTGGGGGCTCTGTTTTGAAATGCAAGCTTGATCTGGCTTTATGGAAGAATTACTGTGTGGCTTTAACAGTGAAGACAAAAAAGAGGGAGTTATCCTCACAATAATTTGATAAACATCAGTGACCATAATGTGGGCTCAAAAGGAACCCAAAAAGGCAAAAGTGAAAGAACTAATCAACATCTGTGATTCATTTAGATTTTTGCCATCCAGCCACTGACAGAATGGGGTGTTCAAACTGGAGCAGATGACACAGGGTTTGGTTTGACAACAGGGATTTAACCGAACTCACTCTAGCAAAGCTTTGCTTGCTTTCCCCTCTCCTGACCACTGAATCACTTGGTGTTTACGGTATATCGGTTTGCAACCAAATCATAAATGTTACAGCCACCGTTTGAACCGAAAATTAAAGTCCAATCTGCAGGATCTTTGCCTTTTTCCATCCTGTACTTAACAGCAGTTTCTACCTGAAGAAAATCAAGCTCGACAACCGCAGCACGCTTTCATTGCATGAGCCTGCATCTTCCCGCATCTCACACACCTGGGAGTGGCCCCTCCAGCAGAAGGACGTGCGCCTGTCCTTGTCAGCAGACCGATAGAAAAACAGGAACCGTGCACCTCACGATGGGAGTGACCTAGGCCTGTCCGGGGTCAAATTCCTCCAAACCCCTTGAGGAAGTCCATGCCTTCACATGCCGTTGAGCCTGTGTGTGTGTGTGTGTGTTTTTGTTGCTCACCAGAGCCAACACTGCTTTCTGAACCCGCCAGCTGGCCCTGTTGAAGGAAAAGAGGTAACTGCAACCCAAGCGTTACCTGGGTGCCTGAAATTAAGGTGTTCATAAATCTGGGAGTATCTGCTCACCTAGTCACCCCAACCCCCTCACCCCAAAACCCCACAAGTACTTTCATGTGGGCAACAGAAGTGCAAGAAGTTACAATGAAGGAAAAGAACTATAGGTATGAGGAATAACAAATACGGACACACGCATTTGTAAACACTAGATTACAGTGTTCAGCAGCTCTCTCAACGCAGCGGCAGCAGTGATTAATGAAGAGACCCTGGAGGAGGGAAACTCACATACAGAGGGAGACTGTTTGCTGTGGCCTTACCCAATCAGTGACAGATACTCATAGGAATGCTAGATGACCCCATCTAAAATAATTCAATCAGCTGTAATCAGACCCACTCCCTGGGCTCACCTCTACTGCTAAACTTAGAAAATACTTATCAAGAAATTGTGCACAATGCAAAACATTAAGCTTACACTAGTTTTATGAGAAAATGACACAGTCTTACTCTCTTACAACTGAAAAATTTAACCCATGTTTATAAATACAGTTTTGGCTTCTACAGCAATACTTGTCTGGTATGGTTAGTAGCTCATTGTATTAACTCCACATAAAGGTCACATCAGAGTTCGTTTACAAGCAACAGGTCAAATGAATTTATAAAAATTGCATGAGGCCTGTTGTGTTTCCATGAGCCGTGTAACTGCTTCAGGCACATTACGCAGCTGCATCGGCCCGGGAGGTGGACATCTGTAGCCTCTGCCCTCATCTCTGCTTAAGGTTACAGGCTCAAAATAATAGCCGCCATTAGCACAAAGCACACTTCCAGATCTTAAAAAGAACTACAAGGTAGAGTTGTATTGTTGCATTATGTAGCTGCCAGGTTGGAGCTATATAAGAATGTGGAGAAAAAATCTGCTTTTTAAACAATGAAAATACAATTTTAAAGCACATTAAATTCAGTGTGTCGCAGATGAAAAATTATACCAAATCATCTCAAACTCTCCCTTAGGGCCCAATGTCTTTGCCCAAGATAATCTTGGAAAATATAGCAAAATCACTGAACCATTATCATATAAATGCACTATAAGCGGTCACTGTATGGTCATTAGTCAGGTTTGTGACACGAAATTCAATATGTGCCTTAAAGACCATAAAAACTCATAGGCTAGAGTTATAAACATGAAATACCATCAGTGAGTGTACTACATACACTATATGTACAAAGTGCTCAGGCAGTCATTTTAAATGTCATGCTTGATGGGCTCTATGTGGTTTTTTGACCTCATGCCCCCACCCTCTCCAACCCTCTCCACTTCCTCCCAGTGGAGCCGGGAGTTCAAGCACGCGCCATGCATGTACAAGTGTCAGCCGTGAACTGCTCATTAAGTTCTCCCATGCTCTATGCTTTGTATATCGGCTGGAAACCAGAGGATCATGAGGTTGATCCATGACACTTGATCCATCCTGCCTCTCCATGAACCCCTGATGGCTATTTAGGTATGCCAGACAGTAATGTACACCATGACAGTACATGCAGCCTGGGTACCGGTGTCAAAAGAAACCAGGGAAAGTCTCTTTATGGGCAACAGTGTACTTCTTCTACCATTGGGCTACATAAATGTTTATATTATCTAACAACAAATAACACCCAGCTATTTTCCTCTTACACTACAAAACAGTGACTTCTTCATAGTAAGAATTATTCCTCAGTTTATATCAAGTTATGTTAATGTGAAACAAAAAGCAAGCACTGCTATGTCCTGTTTTACCTGCTAGCATGCCCCGGGGCAAAAATGGCCCCTTGTTAAGGTTCTGTAATTTGATTAAAAATATGAGCTATGTAAATGTTGACACAAGACAAGCAGTAACATGGAATAATGCATAGCCTGCCTTTAGGCCCTTATCATTTAAGTTGATACTATGCGTTTGTGCGTTATGCGTTTGTGTGACATTCCCAAACAAATTTTCCATGAATACACACAAGACTAAATTAATATGCTGCCTTTGGGGCTCCTGAGGGTCTTGGAGGCTCAGGGGCAGTTGCCCAGTTGGCAACCCAACTTTGGTAAGTGCTCAGGGCAAAATTTCATCCATGTCTGTGATTCATATTTGTTGCTTATTTAATTTACACTTACAGTGCAATGTGAATTCATGATAATTGCAAATAATAAGGCACAGTTAAACAGGCCTAAAAGTAAACTTCAAGTAAAATTAAAGCATTGGAAAACTCATATAAAAAAGGAAAATGCTAACTTCCTGATTTAGTATTTCATTCCCCTCCCCAAGGTTGTGCACTTCAGCTGTACCTCACTCCCATTTTTAACCTTACATTACTTTTTCAGCAGCTCAGATAGCCCGGTTCAGTGTGAAAAAGAAATGTGAATATCATCAAGAGACCATAAAACCTTTCATTCCCTGTAGAATCTCTGGAGATCAATATCAGCCTTTACATTTCAGAAGCAGGGCAGGTGTGCAGTGTGACCCGCTGACATTCAGCTGTTCACTCTGAGCTCAGGCCGATGTCCAGAGGAGAGAGAATTGTTGAAATGGTTGATTTTTTTTAATAGCGGATGGACCTGAGTGCATGCTAGTACAAAAGTAGAAATAAAAGACAAATATTTTAACATTTCTGGGGAAAAATCTGTATTTCTGCTTACAAAATAACTACTCTGAATAAATGAATATACTGAAAAACAATGTATTTAAGTCAGATTATGCAGTATATTATGTAAAATGTCCTGTGTGGGCAGTGTGGTTTGTTCTGCTGGTTGGAGTGGAGGTGCAGCACCTTCATGGTCTATTGAAAGGAATACTGTGTAAAATCTCTCCACTGTAAAACCACTGACTAACCATCAACCAGTGGGTAGTAATTCTCTGTGGGGTTTGTGTACATGCAGCCCAATGTAGGGAATCCATATCCAAAATAAGAGCCTACAGTATTATGTGGTAAGAGCAGTAAACACAAAGTACAGCTGAGGCTGATGGGAATGTCATTAATTGCGTCAGTATCTGGTTAAAGAACGTATTGGACAATTTTTTAATTTTGCCCCGATGATGGTGCTAGGTGAAAGGTTAAAGGGTTGCAAAGTGATTACAGTTCATCTGAAGGCGGATGCAAATATGCCAATCTATCAGGTAGATGTTGAGATATTTCACTTGATAAGTGATGCCAGAGAAAAAGTCAGAGGATCACCAAAGTCATTATGATTTATCCTTTGGGCACAAGGGATGTCTGCACCAAAATTCACAGCAATCATCATCCAATATTTGAAGAGACATTTCGCCAAAAGTCAAAAATGTTAACCTGCTGGTAGCATTAAAGGTAAAGTCGGGGTCTTAAAATACATGCATGAAGGTTTTAAAGTCCCCTATCAGTTTAGCTAATGATTTAGTTGTTGACTCAGGTGTTTGCTGCAACTGCAGACAAACAAGACACAACACAAGAAATAAACTGGACCAATCATATATTTTGCACGTCAACAGAGGTGTCAGGAGGTAAAGCAACAAGTTATCAAATTATTTACATTGGCTATATGTGCTATCTTTAAAGCATATAAGCAATCTCTGTGTTTATCTAGTGATTTAACATTCCTGCAATGATATTTTATTTGCGTTCACCCCTGACAGAAGATATGAAATATATCCCTCTAAAATAAAATGAGCTAAATTTGTTCAAATGCAAAATTATGAACACGGAAAAGGTTAGAAGATTAGGAGAAATCGAGGAGGAATTTAAGAAAAGAACAGAAAATGAAAGGAGAGGGAAAAGGGAGGTGAGGAGAAAATGAGAAGAGAAATAATGGGGAGTATGGAGAAGACCACAGGAGGTGAACGCAGCTGGTACATGCAGTAAATGAAAAGGAAACAACAACTAAAAATACATGGTTGTAACCTGGATACGCTGTGAAGCTCAGAAGTACATTTTGTGCAGGCTGGAACCTTTAAGTGCAAACGTTCGCAAGAAAATCATGACATAATTTTCTAAATTTCCCTCTCTCTTTCCACTGAAACTGATCACACAGTCTGCTGGACACATCCCCAGTGCCTGTAGATGTGTTCTGTGCGTGTGTGTTTCTGTATGTGTGTGTGTGTGTGTGTGTGTGTGAAAGTGAGAGGGAATATAAAAAAAAAAATAAAAAAAAACATACTAGAGAGGAAAAGACTCAAGAGCAACACGAATGCTTGTCGGAGCAGCTTAGTGATGTGCCAGAGGAGCAAGCTCACAGAAAATAATTGGATTTCATTTTGGTCCTTAGGAAAAAAAAAAAAGAAAAAAAAGATGCATGCTGTCTCCTTGGAGCTTCTGCTACAGGTATCATAAAGGCCAAGAAATGTCTGAGTCCTGCAAGGAATTTATAAAGTACACAAAGCCCAGCTGCAAGAACAGAAAACTCTTCCTTTTCATAATGGAGAAAACCCTGTACTGCTTCACAAAAAATGCCTATAGGTGGTTTTTGGATACTGAAGTTAGACCCTAGCAGCTCCACTCATCCCAGTGTCTTTTTTAACTGTGTCTTTATCATGAAATCCACAGGTCCTCCACCATGGTCCCTAATTCATCACAATAAGCCGTTATTTGCTCATCAGCACCTGTTGTTTACTTTGAGAGCAGGCTGTGTGGTGATGTAGTGGATTAGTATGCATTGAGGATTTCTGCATTAGCTGGCATGCCATAATGATGCCTGTAATGATGACAAGATAGTCACAGCTACAACATCTGTATTTGGAAAATGTGCATTTATATTCAAGGCATCCATCTTGAATGGTAGATTTCTTATTTCTGTAGTATCAGTTGTGGAGATGAAGAAAAAAATTGAGACAAATGCATTGATTGATTGTTAGTAAAAATGGCTGATTATGCATGTTTATGTTGGTCTGTGTCTACTTGTGGTCTTAAAATTATGAAGTTATGGAAGTTTACAAAAGGTTTGAAAAGGTAAAGCACTTTTTCTCATTGTCTACTAGAAGTCAATGTTGTTTTCTCTCACGACCACAATCTTTCTTAAACCTTATCTAAGTAGCTTTGTGCCTAACAGGAAATATGCTAATCCTCTTTATTGCTGAGAGTCAAGTGAGAAGATCAATACCAATCTCATGCCAGTGCAGCATGTGAGAAGCTAACCGCCAGCAGCTAGTTAGTTTAGCTTTACAGGTAAGATTTTGAAAAATGGCGGTTGCTGGTGCAGCACTGGCTTGTGTTCAACCAATCATTGTACACATTCCCCCCTTGTGCTGGGAGAGTGCCTACTCTGAATTGGGTTCTGAAAAAGTCTCTCAGGTTCTAAGAACCATAAGCATTACCTGTTCTTGCACTGCGGACACAGTAAAAAAAGGCTAGGGTCCTCCAGCTGTTCTAAGAACTATGAGAAAGTTCCTCTGGTCCAAAAACACCTTGAGTGCAGCCCCTGTTTCCTACTGTTTCTGGTATTTATGCTAAGCTAAGCTAACCAGCCACTCAAAATATTGAATAAAGAGACATGATCATGGTATAAGTCTTCTCTTCTAAATTTCTTCTAATATAAATATATTAATATGTCATAAATCTAACAGGGTCATATACATTTTAGAAGACACTGATAGAGTGTCTGATAGAAATAGTACATCAGAAAACACTCCTTGGAGTTGTTTTCAAAAGCATTGTCTGTGTTTAGATTCACTTTGTAGGAATTGTAGTCCTTACAAGGGACCATTGCAACTTGCTTAGATCCATGCACCAGCCATACATGAAAACCTCATTTATAACCACTGTAGTTTAGAGAGATTTCAGCCACAGAACCTGCCTATTGCTTCTCCCGCAGAGTCCTGTGTTCAGGAGTCTGTATTTGAACCTTTTAATAATGTTCCTCTGCAAGCTTACTTCAGATCTCTATCTTCAGACAAGTCCACTTCTACTGCCAATACAAATGCCATACCATAAATATTAATGTAAAGGTCTAATAAACATTAATGGGAGAGAAGATAAATCCCACCGAAGAAAATACTCACTCTATTCAAGAGACTATTTTCCGGTGCACAGGCGAAGAAAAATAGCTAGTTAGAGTTATAGGACATAAAGTGGCCATCTAGGGACACACACATTTTTACAGTCTATTAATCTATGAATAATTAAAGGCTCTCAGTAACCCCAGAGGAGATTACAGCACTTTGTCTTTCAATACGGCAACTTGTTTAGTGGTGTCCAAGTACAGCACAGTGCAGATTCTATTGTCAGGAGGCTGGAGCACAAAAAATGAACACCTGCACTAAATTTTACAAAGAGCAGAACAAAATAGGTCAAAAAAGAGGGTGCAGTGCTCCTGATATTGGTATTGTCTAATTGGAAGTGACAAAAATATGCAACTACCAAATTCCTTTTACTTGTTATTTTTATTACAAAGCGACAAAAGATCATTTTCCTTTTCAGTTCCTCTTACTGGGGAAGGGGTTTTTCATCACTTTTACACAGGAAAGTATTAAAATCATTTGTCATTATTCTGCCACAGTCATAATGCAGCAGGATTGATGATGATTTTTTCCAGTTTTCTAGGCAGTGAAGAGATGTCCAAACAACAGCTGTTATTGCTGCTTTGCTTGCTTTGAGATTTCAAATGCTCGCTCACAGCGCTGGTGACAGTAAACAAGAGCTTCTGCAGGCACATGATAAAAACAAATAGTTTCCGATCTCATCAAAGGCCAGGCGGACGGAGATGGATTCGGAGCCAAGCCGCTGCCAGCGTCAAGTGTCTTATAAATGAAAACATTCTGTTTTTTCTCCACATTGTATTCTGCTTGCAGTAACAGAGGACCACCTTCACTGGCACCGACAGGCTGATTTATATTTAAATCTTACGGGTTACGGATGCTGGTATACCTGATACTGACAAATGTTAATGATAGTGGTGTTTCTGATGTGTTGAAATTAAATAAATGATTAAATAAATTACAGAAATAAGATAACGACATTGTATATTGATTAGAGAACAAAACAATAAAAACAAGGTGAAACAACTCTGATAAAACTAAGAGTGCCTAACTGAGGGAATTTCCATTGCCTTCAGTGTCATCAGCAAAATTTAAAAACTTTACAGGCAATTTCTGAAACTCTCAGGGAGCCAGTGACAGGAGACAACTGTGGGTGAAGCTGTGGGTGTAATAAGAGTCCTGTGTCCTATAGTTATAGCCTGGTATCTCAACGTTGGATTCGATGGGCTGTTTTTCCTCATTCTAGACTGAAGTGGCCTTTTAAACCAGATTAAATCAAATGGGGCTCTTTAGATATGCTTTAGAATAATCCTTCAGTCCCATATATGAGTCTAATCCCTTCATTTGGTTTGGGTGATATGATAATATTCTCTAAATCATAAGGTGATGGATATACCTAAACCATTAAATATTTTTCCATACTGTTCATACAGAGGTATCTAACTGTTAAATATCTCTGCTATCAGATCATTGCAAGTAACATCACAAGTTAGTGAAGTTAGTTAGTGAAGCTTTGATATTTCAGATATGTCATTAGCCATAAATAAAAAGGTGATTTCCCAATTTAATTTCTAGACCCACATTTATGTGTTAAGGATCAATGTCACTGTAATATATCACATATAACATGAGTTTTATCTCTTATCACCCACTCTATAACATATCACTATAGCATTCAATTTTGGTCACAAAATGATTGAAGGACCATTAAGTACATTTTTATTGGTGTATAATCACCATCACTACATAGGGAGGTGTCCTCTTCCATGGAGTCTGCCATGTTGCGCGCCATGTTTCTACAGTAGCCCTGTGTGGACAAACCAAACAGTAGCTCTATAAGGGGCCTTTTGTGTTTTTACGTTGACACAGTGATAACAGTGTTTCCCTTAGGGAGACTGTTACGGCGTGGTGGGTTGTGTCCCCTCTGCTCGCTGAGTGTCAGTTAGTTGGAGATAAATTATTGCACATGCATCACTAAACGGGTATCTAATCTTTGACCCGAAATTACAAAAATGTGCAATAACACTGAAAAAAAATTAATGAATAAAAAAACCAACACGTAGACCACAAAGGAGAGTTTGGAAAATTCACATAATTTGTCAGATAAGTAAGACAAACAAATTACATTAATTATAAATTTGGAGAGACAGGTAAGAATTAGGGAAGGGCTGACATTTTGAATTGTGAAAGCAGGAAAATAACAACTGCAGCTAATAACATTAATGATGGGTCTTTTCTATTTATGTGCGCCAATAGCTGTGAGCCAGAAAGAACAAAACCAGAATACCTGGCACTAGCACACATCAATGAAATTATGTTGTTACGGCAATTATGTTGTTAGTTGTATGTGTTAAAAACACCAAAAAGTTAAAACATCAGAGAGCAAGGTTTAAAGTGGACTGTTTTTCCCAGCTTCTTAAAAAGGTGCTCACTGACATAAAGGAGGATAAAGATACTTAGACTGCCTGGTAGAAAAACTACATTTGTTTGATTCTAGTGTCCCAGAGGCTCAAAAGCATAATTAAAATTGTTTTATCAGCTTGATACGTCATGACTTTTCCTAATAAAACCTGATTTTGAACAACTGTGTGAACGAAAAAATGACTCCCCTCAAGGGAAAATTCAGCAGCATCAAGCAATATAAGCAAGGCACGTCACACCCATGGGATATCAAACTGTGGGTAAGGAGTGGAATCTCTGGCATGCTCTGCGACTTCGACGTGTGCCAAGGCAGTGTCAACAGAAAAGGAGCCAAATCTGAACCTGGATTGTCAGGTGATGTGATGAAACTTGCCTCCATGCTTCCAAAAGGTCCAAACTACAAGGTCTCTGATGAGAAGAGATTGAAGAAAAAAAGGGGAGAGGAGTAGAGGGGGTGACTATGACTATATACTCTTATGGGGCTACATAAGCAAACAACCCTGCAAAAGAATCTTTGGTTGTTCTGCTTATTTGTTCAGACAATGTGATCACAAATATGGAAATTCTCCTCCCAACTAGGGCCACTGTTACAATAGAACATTGTTTCCCTAAAAACGTACTAAAATGTAGAACATTCTCAAGCTAAAAATGCCCAAAAACATGAGGTCACAGTGACCATGACCTTTGACTTTCGACAACCAAAATGTAGTCACTTCTTCTTTGAGTCCAAGTGACAGTTTCTGCCACATTTCAAGAAATTCTGTAAAAGCATTATTGAAATATCGCATTCACGAGAATCGGACTGAAAATATAATGCCTCCGACCATGGCTGTCACTAGAGTGGAGGCATAAAAATGGGCTTTACAGGGTTAATAGCAAAGACCAAAGAATGAATTTCTCCTTTTACAAGAATGTTCCTGAAAACTATGGCTTGTAACTGCAGACAAGGATTTTACAAGCATGAGACAAATGTGGTAGAAATGGGAGGAAATTGGTAGACAGCACTGCCACTTTTAAAGAAACGGTGAACAGAAAGAATGATTGTGTTGGTGTGAGACAATGGTTATCAAACAGGTGAAAAGAAAAAGACTTGCAGTTAATTTTCTTACTGATTAATAAGAACAATATTTCAGTACAACTGTCAACATGACAGACAATCATCTTACATAATGCTGGACTGACCTACAAACAAACCGGGAAACAAACCTACGGTAAGAATCGGTCTCTAAACTTAATCACGTTAACACAAAAGCATCTACTTCCTCTCAGTCACAAAGCAGTAATAAGTGGAACCATCCCAGAAATGTATTCATGAAAAATGTGGAGGGAAACAGTGTCACAATGTTACTGCAGAGACTGTTTCATTTTTCTTCAGCATTATTAGGCAATTACCTCCTTCCATTTATCACATACTGAGTTCAGCAGACAATCTTGCATATAAACTAACTCAGACCCACGTGTATGTTCTCTCTCTCTGTCTCTTTCTCTCTCTCACACACACTCACTTTCTCTAATGACAAGCATGCATGTAGAGGTGTCAACATGGAGGCGCACACGCACACATATACACACACACAAGCACACACCTCTGTTCCAATAGGATTAGCATATCATTTCACAGAATAAAGTGGAGCCTCTGTGCAGGAACAGACACACTGAAGAAGAAGCAGCAGGTTTCTGCAGATTAGACACATATTCATGAATACATGAGGCCTGACATCTTCTGCTTGGGCAGATAATTTGGCTGTAATTAGTTGAGATGTTAAAGTCTGTTATGAAGTGTCTTTGTAATTAAAATATTTGCAGTTCTTGAAGAAGGAAGGAAAGAAAGAATAAGAAAGAAATTTTACGAAAATTGAGAATGATAAGATTGGTGGTTCACAAACTGAAGGAAAAACAACTTTTAGAGATGAAGTTTGATGATTATGGTTACACCATCTACAGGCTTATGTGGTTTAGTAATGGATAGAGAGAAGATGTGTTTGGGTAAATGTAGCTCACATATACTCACAGGGGACCTAGTGCGCACACCTTCCAAAATCCCAGCTACCCATTATGTGTGTCTGCGATGGAGGCTGGTAGAGCAGAGAAGGATATCCAGGAGCACTGGAGGTTGGACCGGCACCCAACTATGAATTAATAAGGGCTCTAACAGCAAAAGCACACAGGCTGAGTATTTTATTTCTTTTCTAGCCAGGCAAGTTCAACAAGAGTTTTATTTTCCTGGTTACTTCTTCATTTTCTTTACATTGTGGTTTGGTAAATCCAACACTGCCCCCTAATGTTAATGTTTTGCGCATGATACTAACACATTACTGGACACTTGGAGATGTCGGAACTTAGTACAGGGATTTTTGAGGGAAGTTTTGGGTTACTACTGACACAATAAGCATATTCTTGTCATCCATAAGTAAGATTATTCGCTTATTATCAAACCATTTTTTATTTTATTATTATTTTATTTCCAAAACAAAAAACTCCTCTTCAAGGCTGCTTACTCCTGTGGTTTGAACTTTTGAAGGACTTGTTCATCATTTTAGAAAAACATACCTATTTGCATTTTTGCCAGGAGGTAGGTGCGAAGATTGACACTAACCCCATGTCTGCTAGGTGTATAAATGAAGCTAGCTTAGCTTAGCATAAGGACTGGAAAACAGAGAGGACAGCTAGCCATACAAAGCAAACACAACAAACAACGGAAACATAAATGCCGCCTGGCTCCAGTCTCATATGAGCCATGAGAGTGGTATCAATCTCATTTAACCCTCAGCAAGAAAGCAAAGCAAAGCATATTTCCTAAAATGCTGAACTCTTCCTTCCTTCAAGCCTGTAGATAATGAGAAATTAAAGTTAATGTTTTAGCTTGCCACGCCTGTATATCAGCATTGCACCTTTTTGATGAGGGAGAAATATTTTGGCGGAAGCACCCATTTCGGAGCAGCTTGAAGAGGAATGCCGTAATTTGATTCGACCACACACACTCATCAAACATCGCACTCTTTTGAACGCTGCAAAAATGTCAACACTCTGTTCACAGTGTGAAAATACTGGAGAAATCAGTACACTCTTCACAGCAGAATTGAGCCGACTTGACGTGATTTGCATTTCTGCTGAAGTGCTGAGTGAAGATTTATCTCCTGAGAATGCAGTAATTTGTCTGCATCTGTAATTAGCAGAGATACACACAAGGATGTGCATACCTGATAGGAAACCTGGTTTTATTGCTTGTTACAGAAATCAGATAAGTAAGCAGAAGTCAAAGTGAGGAAAGAGGTTGTAACAGATGGTGAGCAGTAATATAAAACTTTGTTCATGCAAATGAGTGTCTGACCTGGCTACAATATGCATGAGTAATAATTACACAAAAATATGTTAATTTAAATGAGAAGTCCTATTTAGATGTAATTTGTCTGAAAAATAATAATCACAATAATTACTGATAGAAGAAAACAGAGTATTCTGAAAAGTCACTCCTAGATGTTCAAAGCATTGCAGTATGATTGGACATATTTTTCTTTAGTTAAGACTGTCATTGTCCTCAGAGAGACCTGAACTGAAACTGAGATCCAACAGCCACTCTAATTCCAGTGGTGTTGCGTTTGCCTCTCAGTGTCGAAGTGCGCAGCAGGGACTGCCATTGTGTAATGCCAGAGGGCTGTTTCCACTCAACAGTGGCTGACTGTGTAGATATGTGAGCTGTGTTTGGCCTCATGGATCCTTCTCTAAGTAACAAATTTTGCCAGACAAACACGCTCAACTGGACAAGTTGAACTGGACAATCTTTCACATGTCTTAAATCCTAACAAGAAATAGATTTGAGACAGTGAAGGGTCTTGAACACATGGTTGCTCTGAAAAAATTCAAAAGCCTAATAAGTGATGAAGGCTGCAAAACAGTTATAACTGCCCCCTACATACATGACATCTGTTGCATTGCTTCTCCCGCTTAACAATATCTATCTGTATCGCCTCTTTCAAAGTTTAAGTAGTCTCACATTAATACTTTCTTGAAGTCACAGTTTTCTGTAATAATAACAGCCAGTTTGCTCACACAGTCTGCTTACTGACAAGAAGGCAGAGGCTCATAACGATGATGGTAATAACAAATCTCTTTATAGCTGCTGTCTCCAGTGTCTGTACTGAGAAGAGATTAGAGGAGATGAGGCATTGTTGGGAGAAATGTTTGCTTCACCTCCATGAAATTACCAGACTGAGCACTCTTGGTGACACACTAAAACCACACAAGCAGCTCTTAAATGGACCCCAAAGTCAATTAAGCTAAGTCAAGAAACACCATTAGCATCTTTCTGTGCCTGGTGGTATTACCTCGTACGTGTGAACATGCCTTATACAAAAGTCTGGCTGACAAAATCTGGAGAAACAGAAACAGAAATAATTAGAATTCTCATAATCAATTTGTCAACATAATTAACTTTGAAGGGGAGGTTTGAGCTTTATGGGAGGTCACAGGCTAAAACTTGGAGGGACTCCTAAGAACATTTTTCAGAGGAAGAAGAGCAGGAGAGAAGTACTGATTAAAAATGTGTTCAACACTCTTAGCCTGGAAGTGAAGTGCTTAGCCAGGAGAGAAAGAGGAGAGAGGAAGAGTTGAGTGGAAGGGAGGAGCAGCAGTCAAGGCCTATGCCAGCTGCTCTGTTCTCACGTGGGATGGCTGTAATTAATTTGGACACTTGGCTGCTGGGTGGCATCAGCAATAATATGTGTGTGTGTGTGTGTGTGTGTGCGCGCGCGTGTGTCTGTGTGTGTGTGTGTGTGTGTGTGTGTGTGTGTGTATGTGCATGCACAGGCCTTTTATCAGTGATGACACATCCCTGCCCTCCTACTGTATGTTGCCCTTGAGGTGGCTATTTGCATTAGTGAACAGGGCACATAAGCTAGCTGACACACACATTCACACACACACACACACAGAGAGAGAGAGAGAGAGCAATGTCCATTAATAGCACTATACAGTAATTAATTATTATTTCTGATATTTTTGCAATTCGCAATTGGAAATTGAGTAGCGGCCATATGTATAAGAAACAATTTTGCCTATCACACCAGGGAATAACAGCGGTCTCCCATGTGTAAGTCCTGTATTAACTTGACCCATCCATCCATCCACCCCAGCCTCTTCCTGACTTGGACTTTGTTGCCGTTTATACTACATCAATTAACTTCCTCCTTTGCTCCCGTCATAATTACTAAGACCACTAGAGGTCGCCTGACAAAAAAAATGTAAGTATGGGATGTAATAGCCTGCTTGCAAAGATGACCTATAGGGTCAGTTTTCATTTTGCAGGTCTTCTCATAACTATGGATGAATGAGGCATTTTTAACCTGTTGAGAGAAGAAACCTGGGAAAACAACAGAAACCAGACTTTTCCCTGGCACAGTGTCAATCCCTGGGTGCCTCTTGTTGTAAATCTTTTCCATACTGCACACTTCAGACCATGAGGGGTAAAATATTATCTTAATCTGAGTGCCAAGAGCAATGTGTGAGGGCCAGGCACTAGCCGCCTCCAATCATTTCAAGGAGTATAACATCAAATTAACTGAGAAGGATAAAACCAAACCCCAAGATTCACCTAAAATGCAAAGGGAGGAAAATCAGCTATGCAGTAGATAATTGTTAAAGCATTGTTTAATGATGGGGCAGGGCTACAAGCTGTAAACCCAAAAGCATAGATATGAGGCTTAGAATACAGCAAGCTTAAGTATAAGTTGCCTGATAAACATGAAAGTTTATATTTATCCAGGGGAGCTCTACTGAGCACACTCACTCTTTTCCAGTAACAATTTCCCAATGCTAGCCACTAAGGTGGATGTTTCAGCAGCTGGGATGCTCTTGCCACCAACTCTGGAGCTCCAAAGAAGAATTTCACACTTCTTCCACTCAATCACTTGGAGTTTGAAGTTACTTTCAAGCAGGCCATCAAAAGAGCATGAAAGTCATGCAGAACGTCTTACCTCTGGCCCCCTGGGGAGTACTGTCACCAAAGGTATGATGTTGAATAAGGATTACGCAACTGACATAGGTGATTTCCACACAAGTGTCAGAGGCTGCCACTCGGTTGTCCACCATAGCAATCTGGGAGTCCATAGCAAAATGCCAAAGCTCTGCTCCTGTGGACTATCTACCATGTGTCACATATGAACTGTCCACATGCTGGTCCGAAGCGTCTTTTTTTTTGCAGCTACTGTATGCAGACCGTGGCTTCCAAACTGACCAAAAACAAATGGTTCAGGCAGGCTACATCGTAGGTAGAGAGATACAGCACTTATTGTGAAATAGAAAAATAGAGTTTTTGTTGCCATAGCCACGTCAGCAAATGGAATGTGACTGACTATACACTATGGAATAGGAAATGTCACTGTCTGTATGTCGCCTTGATACAGTTGTGCAATATTTACTCACCTGGTGTGATACATTGTCCTTAGAGTCTCTCTAACAAAAATTGCACTGTCACATTTAGAAATCAGGATTCTCTGGCTTCAGTTCATGGGTCAGGATAAAGGGGATTGTGACTGTGTGTCACATATTGGTGGTCACATATTTTGGTTAATGAAATAATTCAAATGCAGGTGAAATTAAACCCAGTGTGGGTGTGGGTGCCTCTACAGTGGGAGAATCCAGGTCAGGTGGTTCAAGCTCCCAGTGAAGCTGCATCCCGGGCGCTCTTCACTACAAGCACACCACTGACTGGGATGTAAAGACCCTGGATACAACAGACAGATATCTTAGATGGCCTGTAATCATCAGTGCAGTTCAGTATCCCTTGGAATTACGTACACATTGGATAATTCTGGACCTCATTGCTTCCATCCAAAGCTTCAGTGCCAAAGCAGGAATTACAGTATCTCATATGGAGAAAAGCTGAAAGTCAGGGAGTGGATGTCAGGGTGAGGGATGGATGGATGGATACACATTCGGAATTTCATGCAGACCATAACCATGAACTTTCCCCATAACCTTAACTAAAAGTTTTAGTTGACTAACCTTGACCATTCCTTAAAGAAATTCTCCAGCAATTTAGAGTTGCACTTAGATAAAGTTTGGAGACTCACAAGGGACAGATTAAAAAAAAAGGTTGGTCAAAATTGAAGCAGCAGGAGGAATGCTATTCTGACTTTTAGTCCCTCATATAGGTCAAGCTCCACAGACACTGGATCAATAGCATCTTTCATTAAATCCTCCCTGCCTCCTAAATGCCCACTTTGTTCAAAAACCTACACCCACAGTTTGTAACACACAAATTCTATTAAAACTTTTAAGTCTTAAGCCCAAGCCAAGATAACCCTGAGGTCATTCTTTGGGTTATTTTCTTTGTAAAACTTCCTCAGTATGTTCCATGAAGTTGCTGAAGGAAGATACCTATTGCTGAGTTACAGTGACCCAAATGGATGAATGGGTGGATATTCAAATGATGACACTGACAGTGACAACTCATTCAGTCCCAGCAGGAAATCATGCTCTAAATGCATGTTAACATCTTCCATGATGACTGTAAAAAGGACTTCTATAGGTTATTTAAACCATTAGCCATATTATGGCCTTTTCTGCAGTCACTTGAAAATTATCTGAAATGAGAGTAACATGTGAATGTGTGCTCATTCTATTAGACTTGTCCATTTACCACCAAGGGACCTCGGCATGACTCATGCTGGCATAAAATTATGTTCTGCCACTCCTACGTACAGACTCTACAAATGGCTGCTATGGGCACAATTCAAACTCAAAGTCTTCACTTACAGTTCCAAATACCAGATAGCAGACTTGGCTTTGACCAACAGGCTTTATTATAGATATTCAGAGTGCCCCCTAATGGTCCAGCTGGGATTATGACAAGCTGTAATCAAGAGTGAGTACTGTCATTATACAGTATATCATGAAAAAAATGGTGCAGCTGCTACAAATTTGTAAAAAAAAATTAAAATTAAAATTTAAAAAAATTTAAGGGGAGAAATGAGAGAGATATTGAAATAAAGAAAAATGTTCATATGTGAGGAGGAGAGAGAAAAAAGAGGAAATGTGCATGTGACACAGTCCTAATTAGTCAACCTTGGGCTGGCTGATGAAGGACAAACCATCGACAGAGGCAGCGCTGTGCCTGCAGGCAGCCAGATAGGGGAACACACACTGACACAAAAATACACATACACTCCGTCCCTCGCTCTCCCTTCCTCCCACCCACACACACACACACACACACTGCTTTAATTAAATTTACAGATGTCAAAGCTCTGATCACGACAGCAAATCCCCCTCCTCCCTCCTGTCATTCATCCGTCCATCTATCCTTGCATCCGTCCCTCTTTCCCACCCATCCCAAGCCATGAGGACAGCTCGGAGTGGTGTGACGGTTAAAGTCTTGCCGTTCAAACTGAAACATATACCCCACACACACATATACACACACACACACACACACAGGCAGACTCCCTTACATCCACTCTGTCACGCACACATGCTCAGACACACAGAGAGAGAAAGTGATTCCAGACAGCTATTGATCTGTTATGCAGCTGATAGGACAGTAATGAACTTCCTGCAGAACAAACGGCAGCCTGTGGAAAGAGAAATCTGCTCCAAATGTCCCTGGCACATCAAAGATTTCTGAGTGATGTTTTTATTTTAGTTTTTTTTTATAGTCTGCACAGACTTTTTCATTTTTGAGAGCTTGTGTTTTCGCAGCACATAAAACTGCAGCACTGTCAAACCACTTTGTGTCATAATAGCTGAAGTGGCATTCTAGTGATGACTGTCTTCACCAAGGACAAAAGGAATGGAGGAAATGTTTGAAATGCATATATTTTTAATGTTTAACCACTTATTTGTGTTTAATAAGAAAATACGCACACAAATAGGATTACAAATTCCTGTGAGGATGATGCTTCTACTACCACCCTGAGCCAGTTGGAACACCTGAACACTTTGTGCTGCATTTGAGAATGAAAAATTATTTGGCACACGAGCACTGGAATACAAAATACATGGCTAACATGGATAAATAGTTAAAATATCAAATTGTCCCCAAGTGGTAGCAGTACAACTGTAACTGAAACAAAGGAAAGAAAGAGTAAACATGAAATCTGATACTATACTATGCTTACTAACCAACTGCTGGCTTCAAAAACTACGAAACTCTAATGTTCCCAGTGATATTTTTTGAAATACTATAATTTCCTCAAAACATCTACTTTTATTTTTGTTTAAATACTGACCAAACAATTTACTTTTACTGCTGAAAAAGGGCTGCATGCTTATACAGTATTGTTAAATGTAATCACTGAAATAATTAACACAGATGTGTTATGAAAGCAGAGACAAAAAATATATTTATTCTTTCAGGCATTTCTCTAATCTTCTTTCAATGTGAATTACTGGTTAATTTTAGCACTTCGGGTCTCTAGAAATTATTCAAATAAATCACACTGACGCCGGCCTGGCGGAAATATGAAAAACAAAGATGAGATTTAAGAGGTCATGAATCAAAAAGATTGGGGGCCGCTGATAAGTAACAAGGCTCAAGTTGATTGTTGTGAGGGATTGTAAACAAGATTTTTTATTATTTTTATTTTTATTTTTTGCTTTTTCATAAAATAATTTTTTTTTTTATTTGCATCTTGATTTTTTTCTCACTGTATAATGTACTGCTATACAGTTACTAGCCTCCAGAACACCGGACTGTAACTGACTGTTTTGTAAGGGGTCACAAGCAAAAAAAAAGTGGAGCTGGAAACCACTGAGTTAAACCAACCAAGTGGAAACTCTTGAGTCTTTTCATTATTAGACTCACAGACAGCAGTGGAAATCTATAGGCTATAGCAGGTCGAGTGCACAAACTCACTCACCCCGGCTACATGAGGACGAAGCCCACTTTGAGTGTCACGTTAGCTCCATGTTCAACTTGTCAGGCACTTACATGGATGACCTGAAGTGCTGATAGGCTGAATTACACTCTCCAAGGGAGACCAAATGATCATGAAATAACATGATAAGGACTGACCTTGCCTCCCCTCTCTTAACTGTGCAAAGAAGTACTTCTCTTTGTCTCCCTGTTCTCCTCGCAGAGCTGTATCACCATTAAGGTAATGGAGCCGCTGGAGCAAAGTCTGGGCGTGCATGCGACAGAGATACAGAGAGAGAGTATGTATGTCCTAAATGCCCCTGGCGCCTCCCTTGAATTTAGAGAGGAGCCCATCAATCTTGGTGTCCGGCTGCCCGTCCAGTAGCAATGACACCACAGTACGGTATCTGTATTTGTGTGTGAATAAGTGTGTGTGTATATGTCCTGGGGGGGACTTTCTGCTAAAGGGAAGATAATGGGATGCAATGGAGATGAGGCTTATCTTCTTTCTCTCTCTCACATTTTCATGTCTCTATCCCTCCTTCATTCTTCCTCTCTTACACCTCTCTTCATGCTCTCTCTCCACAGAAAAGCCTGTGTTTCACTCTGACTGACAGTCAACACAGTTCTACACAGTTAAAACTCCTTTGCCTTGGGCAGCAGCTGAACGTAAATCTTAGATATTCCTGTAGGATGCGCTGCAGTCGGGCAGGGTTTAAAAGTGAGAGAGCAAGAATACACTTTTTTTCCCCCCAACCTGACTTCATGGGAAAACTGAATCCAAGCAGAATCTCAAAATGTATTAATTTTGTGTGTCTGCTCTCTCCTCCTTCACGATAACAAGCTTTTAATCCACTTAACTTTTTTTTTTTGTCAGTTAAAAAACCCCAGCAGTAGTTTTCAACTTGTCAGGGATCATTCACTCCGCCCCCCAACAACGTGCATAATCTAAAATTTAAAAAAAAACCCTCTAGTGATAATATGGAGAAAATAAAATGAAAACCGGCTTGGATAATATACAGTTCACAACACACAGCTGTATCATAAACCTGCTCATGCACATACATAAACACAAATGTGCGCACACACAAGCAGCCCCATCAGCATGACTTACACACACATACGCAGGGTTTCAGGGACAACTCTAGAGGCTGCTTTAATAGACAGGGATTTACCTTTAGGATTTATCATAAGAGCCCTGTAATAAGAGAGACAGAGAGAGAGAGAGTAACAAATAGTAAACTGAGCTGAGCTCCAGGCAAGAAGGAGCAATGTGTGGGGAGAACTAAATTATAATTTCAAACATTGCTTCCTTTTCTCCCTCCCTCCTCCTCCCTCCAGTTCTTCTCAAACACAGTCCCTCCTCCCTCCTCCTCCTCTTTACGCTCACCTCTCCAGCCTGAAGTTGGATTCACACGCTCATGTGTCAGGGTGTTGCAGGGATGAGATCTGAGGCTGGAGGAATTGATGCAACACTCATACGCCAAATGGGACAGCCTACTCAACCGAGTATCATTTTGACGCAGTGTCAATTACTTAAGACAGGGTTGTGACTGTGTATGTAACAGCTTCTTTTTGTCGCAGTTGTTTTGTTTCTATGGTGTAATGTACTGCACTGGCGTTGTGCCTTCTTTGGGTCTGTCTTCACAAAATATGACAGATGTGAAATTTTATGTGAAGTGTTTTGCATATTGTCCCTCAAAGGCGAAGTGCTAGATGTGCAAGGTCCATTAGACCCACACATGCATAACAAAGTGAGTGATTGAATAAGTAAGTACATTTCAAAGAGTCAATGTGTTGCAAAGCATTACATCACTCATCAGTGTCTTCAAGCCATACAATCATAAATCTTTCAAACAGGCATGTTGTTTAATTAAAATTCAAGCACATTAAAAAATTATGTAAGTTGGACAATTACATATTAAAATCTTTACTAATGAGGTGGGGAGTCGATAAGCTCTGAAATGCAAGTGGATGCATTTGCTTACCAACTCTATCTCTACTAAACAAGATGGAGAGTTTGCGGCCATGCTAGCAATTCTGTGAGGCAGCACTTACCCAACATAAATGCTAACAACAGCAAGCTAATGTGCTCACAATGACAATACTAACATGCGGGTGTTAAGTGGGTGTGACGTTTACCATGTTCACGATCTTAGTTTAGTGTGTTAGCATGCTAACATTTGCTAACCAGAAACACCAAGTGCAGCTAAAGCTGATGGTAAAGTCATCTAGAGCTATTTTGTCACTAACTAAAGCATTGGACACAGTGAAATTTGTGCCAATTCAACTTGTAGGTGTTGAGATTTAGGTGCTAGTGCGGCTAAACAGTCTTGACATGACACTATCCTAAGGTATGTTGTGTGCACTTGGAAAAGTCCAGTGTAACATCATGCGTCACTACAGCTGTCACATTTTTTAAGGTGTGCAGAGACTAAACATCTTCCGCAACAACTGCACCATCTTTATGAGGTTTTAACATCATTCCACTGATTTCTCACCAGAAAGTTCCTGAGTTTTGCTTTAACATACAAGACAGCAAAAACAAATTAGCATGACAGTTCAGTTTTGGCCACGGAAATACTACTTTTACAAAAGAAGTTAATTATCTAGGCTCAAAGTCCATTTTCTAGCCAATAAATGGACCTTGACAGATGCTTATTTTAGCAGAACTATAATTTTCCATTTGCTGACTTTTAGTTCTTTTACAGTGGAACAGATTTGGTTGTAGTGCATTTTATGCCACTGGGAGCTGTGTGTTGTTTATGCAACACGCTCAAGCAAAAACATTGCCTGCAAAACAAAAGGAGACGCAGAACTAGGGGAATAAAAGAGGGATTTTTGCAATATAGGATCCATGCAGTTCATACAGTATGTACAATACACCTTCGACTTCATAACCTCTGAACTTCTTGTCACTTGGGTAGCAGTACATCATAAATTATTTTCAACATAACTTTCTTTCTTTCTAAGTTTATTCTTACTTTTCAAACCAAAATGCAGCTGTACATTACAAGTTCAGCTGAGTGCAGTGCATTGGAAACCAGTGTTATGCCAACATGGTGAGATGGGGGCAATGATAATCATTTTGAAACACCATTACACACACCATATATCCTTTTATATGATCTGTGAATGGACTTCACTGAGGAGGATGCCCACTTTGCCCTTGGTTTAATGGCAGTGTAAGTTGATAGAGTCGCTGCTACAGACACCATAATGTGCCTGATGCATCATATTCCTCTTGCTCGTTCTCTACACAGTTTGGCAGCAGTGTGTACGCTGTAAGGTCATCACCATGACTTCGCTAGGGGGTTCATTGCGAACAAATGACCCATAGACCTTGAGAAGGTGTCATTACATAGTAAATAACATTCAAGCTTGTCATATCACTCAAACCCTCTGCAAACCTTCAGGACATTAGGAGGCAATGGAAATGGGCAGTTTTAACAGCCAACAGTATTTGCAGCATACGTATGTGTGTTCTGTATTACCCATATTAGTTCAGGAGAGGCCTTAGTCTTACTCATCTAATATCAAATACATCTGAAAGTTGCATCAAACATTTGTTTAGAGCAGTCACATTCCCTCATGTCCAAATACTGTTGACATCTGTTATTAGAATAAGAATAAAGTAGTAATATCAATAGCTGAAAAACAGCAGCAGTAGAATTTCTATTATATATTTGGACGTTAGCATGCACACTGTGTATTTGAGAGACTGCAATGAGATGGAAAGATAACCCCGCCACTTTCTTCACTGTTATCTGTACTCAGCTGTGGTATTTAGCCTGACAACCCCTTCTTTGAAAGCGAATGATCTTTTTTTAATACATATTCATGATTCCCATGGTGTATCCTTCTCATGACCTCTGGATCAGTAACTCATCTGCAGCCAACAAGGATGGTCTCACACACTCACACACAGAGCCTTGATCTGAATAACATCCAGAGTACTGGAGCCAACAAATGTCTATTTATTTCAATCAAATCCAATTACTTGCTGTGCGGCTGGTAAAGCATGAGACGGGGAATGATGGATAGATAAAAAGGTAGAAGCATAACCAGAGAGTGAAAATGACAGAATGGGGAGAGGGGAGGGGAAACTGGAAAGGTGTAAAAGCAGGTATAGGGGGGGGGGGGGGGGGCGTATTATGAAATGAGAGCAAAGGATCAATGTAGAAAGACTGAGTAATGTTAGCTGGGTGAGTATGCAGACAGAGGGGTGAGGAATAATAAAAATATATTCAATTCTAGTGCTGTAAAGTCTGATCAAAGATCATCCAAATGCAATTTGTAACCTAGAATAAAGTAGATGGCAGGAGAAGAGAACGTATGGGGGTACAGTATTAGAGAGGGATTGGGGTTGGCAGAAATATAGATTATAGCCAGAGCTATAAAAAAATAAAAATAAAAAGATGACACCACATCTGTGGCTTGTAGATTGCTGCACTGGCTGCCTGTTTTGATCATCTGAGGTCAGGGAAAACTAGCGAATGCAGCAGCCCCAGCAGCACAGTGGAGCATGCTGAGACAGTTACTACAACTGAATATCAGTCTCCACTGAGTATGAAGAAAGACTCAACTCAACCATGGAGCTGTTCCCAGTAAAAAGAAATTAATCTATAAATACAATATAGTTTTAAGTGTTTTTGAATAACGGTGCTTCACTTCATTAAACAGAAACAACACTACAAGTCTACAGCCATTTTTGTGGCTCTGTGAGGCTACACTTAGGCACAGCACTGAGCTAAATGTTAACACCAATGTGCTAATATTCTGCTATTTAGCAGATATAGCGTTTATCATCTCTGTTAAATGTGTTATATTGTTAATATATAATAGATATTTTGCCATAAAACAAAGTATTGGACAAACTGCAATGTTGCCCCGATGATGGCACTATATGAAAATAATGTCAACAAAAGTTTTCATGGTTCATCCTAAAGGGAACACGAATGCTTGTACTAAATTTCATGGCAGCCCATCCATTAATTGTAGACATTTCTCTCAAAGTCACAAAAGTCAACTTCATGGTGGTGCTGGAGGCAAACTCAGCAGGATTCATCCTCTGGACACCATGAGTATTAATACCAAAATTCATGAAAATCCATGCAATTGTTGCTGAGATATTTGAGCTTGGACCAAAGTTGTGAAAAGACTGACCAACAGATATTGCCATCCATACCGCCGCACCACTAGCTTGGCTAAAAAACACAAATACACAAGTGACAGTGGGCTGTTTCATTTGTGTGACATACACTAATCAATATTGGCAGTGTGACATATGTATACTGGTACCCGAACTGTCTCTTGCTTATTAATATTTGAAAACAAAGTTACAAACAGACAAGTGTCAGGGTCTGTGTGTGTATGAATCCTGGAGGGATATACTGTATTACTCTGCTGCACAGCAGCTCAGTGGAAATGTAATATGCCTGTGTCGATTTGGAGGAGCACGGTACAGATAACTGTCTCCGTCTCTGGCTGGCAGTGTCACAGCCACTTGGGGGTTTTCTGTCACATCTGATTTTCTACACACTGCTCCTCTACATGTGTATGCTTGTGAGTAACAGAGTGATTAACATTTAAGGGGTTGATTTAAATTTTTTGATTCAAATGACTGTAACTCTGTGATGGGAGGGGAACAGGAAGCAGATGTCAGATCTCGCAAAGAAGAACCACTCTCTCTCTTTGTCTGTCTATCTTCCCATATCCACTCTCCCTCTAGCGAGAATAAAGTGTAGGTGTGAAGGAGTGTCAGGGGAATAATCGAAAATATTTCATTATTTAAATTTCAGCTGTTTTGCTCCCCATTTCTCAGCTTTTATAGCATGACTGACTATGCAATAAAAGAGGTGGGAGACAGCCTTTTCTTACACTACACTTAGGAATGAGCATAAGCAAACAGTCAACCAACACAGATATAAGAACCCAACACATAATAATAATATGATATGGAAAATGTGGCTTGTATGACAGATATCGCAGCAGTTCTGGTGTCATTATTCACCTCGGTACAGTGTATTATAGTTATAGTGCAAATTACTTCTTTAATGCTGCCTCAGTTTCATAGTCATAGCGCATTAGTATACAAACCACTGAATGCTACGTTTTTATATCATGAATACGTTACAAAATGACTCTGTCAGTATCTCTAATGCAGCATATTTTTTCTATCAGCGCATTTTTTTATCTGCTGGTGTCTGAGGGTTTCATCCCTGCCAAGGAGAGCAACAGGCAGAGCGACGCTGAATGAATGCAATATGCTGCTGGGGCTCCTGTATGTTGATATTATCTGTCAGGTATCATTGGTTTTACACTGGAAACTTGAAGCCAAAGAAACATCGACTGTTCAGCCACCCATGTGAGCTTTAAATACCCAGCCTGTTGCCTTACTATGAAACACAAAAACTTGAAGCAGCTCCTGTCAGATTAAGTCTCTCAAATTCAGTTAAAAAATGTTAAATTTCAGTGACATGAATAGATTAGATAAAGCATGAAATTAGCAACAGACAGCAACAAACACTGTCGGCTGTTGCTGACTATCAATACTTCTCGCTAAGCTGTTAGCTTTTTCTTTTGAATGAATATTTCATGGAGACGTTGCCATCTCTGCAAATACAATCTATTCCCTCATGTTTTAAGTTTTTGTTTTTCAATACACCTCATTCAATAACAAGGGAGCTGAACACATGCATATACATTTAGGGATAAGTACTGATGCTGTACACAACAGAGCTGACTATCTGACATGCACAGATGCTATGAAGAGTAAAGAGTGTTGGTATTGCATGCGGATTTAAATTCAAAACTGACAACAGTATGGATTTTTTGGAGGCTCTCTCCCATCAAATTTTATGCTCATCTCTGACTAAGATCTAACGCTTCCTGCCAACTCACGGAGAAAACTTGCTGACATCCTTGACACGCCACTCAGTCCCTGCTGTTTTGGATTGACGACGACGCACTGTGACAGAGGAAGCAAACTAATACTTGCCACTCAACCAGGCTGGATAGCAGGAGACGAGTGATTGCACTGTTGATGGGGGTAATTCTGCACAGATAGGGGGTGGCGGGAGAAGGAGGAGGAGGAGGGGGGCACGATAAATAACAGAATACAAATGCTGCGTGATTGATAAATACCGTGTGACAGTACTCTGTCTGCTCTGTGAAAGTCAGCGGAAGAGGAGGCCATTCTGAATCAATGAATGACAACAAAAACTGCTGCAGTGAAACTTTACAGAGGAGGAGGTACCCAGAGGACGATCTTTGCAAAAACCAGTGCAGCCACCATATTTTGTCATCTCATGGGATCTTGAAACCGTGAATTATTCTGCCATTAAAGGAATAGTTTTAAAACTTTAAGCTCATTTGCTTTCTTGCCGATTTAGACCAAAACCACTCTCACATCTCCACAATAAATATGAAGCTACAAATAGCAGCCAGTTAGCTTAGCTTAGCATAAAGATATATATATATATATATATATATATATATATATATACCAATAATATAATAATAATATAATATACCAATTTATGAGACGTCACTTTTGAAGGGAAACAAAAGGATTCCTGAAAACAAATCATGCACTTGATATTAAAACACAAACAGCAGAAGGCAAAAAAGGAGAACAGTCCAAACGCCAAGTGTATTTCAATACGCAACCTAGTAACATTGTCTGGGAATTGTTAAACGAGAAAATGTCATTTGGCCCATGTGGATCTCTATCTGTTTGGCTTATGACATTTGGCAGGCATTTGAGTTCCTGTGTGGGAAACCTTTTCAAAACTGATTTCTTAAGCAAACACAGAAGAAATGCAAAAGAGTTTTCTGGTGGCTCTGACTGTTTGCGGATATACTCCTTACTTTCTAATCTCAGCTCAAGTTATTTTACCACAATTCTTTCCCATAATGCTCCTGTCTATCTGTGGAGGAAATGAACAGAATCCCAGAATCCTAGTGAGTGAATTTACAGTGCCAAATAAATATTATCCTCACACTGATGGCAGCAGCCTGTGCCAGAACAGTTATTTTCTCCATGATGCACTCTTCATCTCAAGTCTGCCTCAAAGCATCAATCTAGTCTTCTGTCAGCAGAGAGCAGCTCATATTATTTAACTGACATCTTAGAAAGACCGGACTCAAATCATCACACCCAGAGAGGGAGAGAGTTATGCATGTGGACAGAAAGCACTAGAAATGAAAAGAGAGAAAACTGAGTGAGAAAATAATACGTATACATTCATAACCTAATGTAGGGACAGAAATAGAAATGTAGAAGCAATAACTGTACAATGATGTTGCGAGCCCCGGCAGACTCTATCGTGGGCGTCTCAGCTCCTACTCTATATAATTCTCAGTGCTCCCATGCTCTTTGAGGAGAGGCTTTAGCATATCTCCAAGACCAGGAGGTCAAGTATGGAGAGAGTCCAACAGAGTGGGAGAGATAATGCGCTAAAAACCTGCAGAGCATACACCGGGACCCAGGGAAGAAGGAAAAAGGGAAACCATGAGAGAGAAGAGAAAACGCACCACCTGAACCCACTCAACAGGCCAGCTCAGGTGTTGTGAGAGAAAGAATTGTTACCACAGTAAATGAAAAGTGTGTTGGAGGGATGGCTGTCATCCCACTTATTTTATTATTTTGGAAAATGAGTCAGTATTTGTGGCACGAGGAGGACATCTAGTGGTTTTCCTGTGACTAGCAGGGCACCTGTATCAGCTTAATGGAGGTTTAGACTAAGAAAGCTGCAACTAATTATATTCATTAGTGATTAATGTCACAATTATCATCTCGATTAATTCAATTCATCTATAAAATGCCAGAAAAAAGTGTGTGTTTGGCATTATACCATGAAAAACGCCTGGTGAACTGTCTGTTAATTGACTAATTGACTCAGCTCCAACTAAAGCACTAAAATTCTGATTAATCTGAATTTACATGGAAGAAAACTTCCAAAAAACAGACCTCTCTGCTGTTTCCATTACTCTGTTTTCACCATTACAGTGCCAGTGTTCCCTGATCCTTTAAAAAAAAAAAAAAAGTAATCACCTAGATAAAAAAAAGTCCAGCACAGAGTTCATGACTGGATTTACTGATTTAAGAAGCCTGATTGTGTCCTGCTCTTATTCAACTAATGTTAATATGCAAATCATCCTAAACAGATCACTGAACCTGAGTGAAATATATAGTTTTGGTGGACAAACCTTATCCACACTGTAGCTAATGTCATTTTACATGAGTTAGTATTCTTTGACTTTCATTTCAGACCTCACTGTTGGAAAATGACTCATGAGCCAAAGTGCAATCAGAAAAAAGTATCTTACAAAATTAATGAAAATACTGTTAATCCAATTTTGTGTTCAAATTTCCCTGTAGGCCTATGTGACAAAACTTGGCCTAAATCGTAGTGAAGCTCATTTTGCATTTTTTCTCTTGCTCTTCATCAAAAGTTAACGCAGCTGAATGGTGTGTATTCCTTATGTACACTTGAGAGCTTGCAGTATATTCAAACTACAAACATCAAGTATTTGATTGAGAGCTTCCTGTGCTCTCTCTCACACACACACATACATCAGGACATCCCAAAAGTGCCAAGGTTTGTAGCTCATTAACAGTCAGAGAGATTCCTTTTATTACTCTTTTCTAAACATAGTTAGGCCATGTGTAGATCTGCCAACTATCAGCATGTCTAATCTGCTGAGCAGCCACCGGCTTAACCAGGAACAGGCTGACTCTTTCCCAGAGAGCAAAGCTGAAGAAGTTTCTCCAGTGCTCTTGATGGCAAAGTTGATGGGCCTTGAAGCAAGCTTAAGCGCTGGCAGAGAACGAGAGAGGATAAACATGTAAGCAGGAGGGGGAGTGATTCAGGGGGGTTAGATCAAAGTGGGAACTCTAAAACCAGATACACCCGCCATACAATTAAATCCAAAAACTCCAAGGAAGAGAAGAAAGTCAACAGTTCTGCCATCAGTACTGCTTTGGCAAGATATTAAACCCACAACAGCTCTACAGGAGCTGGCCAGATCTGTTTGTCTGATTTAGTTATTTAAGTAGAAATGTAAAAAACTATCTTTCTTCACAAAACTCTACAAGCTAACAGACAGGGTAAAGATGACACTAAAAATGGCAGTCACATACATTTATTATTAAATTCTTTTGGAAAAAAATCTGCAATTCAGTGATTCAAAACACGCTCCCACTTTTTATTCATTCTTTTAAAAACCCACATTTTACTTTCTTATGTACTTGCGTTTTAATACAGTTGAAAGCAGGGACTGTTGCAGTGCCCTCCTCTGTGGTGCGTTGAGGGCAACTACAATATTTGAAATATGATTTGTTAAAAAAGCAAAGCATCTGACCTGTGTTGTCAGGGAAATCAGACCAAGAAGACAAACTGTGATCAAACATTGACGTCATAAAAGCAAACTGCAAGTTTGGGCATTTGCTACAATAAAATGTTGCAGTTCAAAAGCATTATCTGAACTCTCACATGTCAGAATGTCCTTGACCTGTCCAAGAATGTGAGTTTCAAAACGGTCCCTCTTCATGTATTATTATCAGCACGTAACAGAACAATGGCTTACTTTACTTCACTGTGATAGATACCCTGGTGCACCTACAAGTAGCTGCGAATCTCTGCAAGTTGGTTTTAGTAACATACTGATGTGAACAGCAGATCAATCCAAAAACGTATGGCGTAAATCCAGTCATATGTAAATTATACCAATTTGTAGCTACTGAGCTAAATAGTGCAAAACCACTGGTACAGTTCTTTGAAAAGTTACTTCTCAGTTCTCTGAGGCCACATCAGGCATCACTGCAACTCAGGCTTATGAGGAGTTTGTGTCAATAAATTGAAAGGCATGATGTAAAAGAGCGATATCATTGGCAGAGTCTGATTTATAGGCCAACAATTAAAATTAAAACTGTCACACTGATTTATGAAACAAAACATTTAAAAATGTATTTTCTATCTGAATCCCTCCAGCTATTTACGTAAATATGAAACTTTACATTGACAAAAAAAAAAGAAGATTGACTGTGCTACAGTTCCCGGACTTTTAAGAGAATTAAAGTTTTTTCAGTTTGAAACTGACATCATTATTATTACACTGTAGATGAAGAGAGGACATAGCCTACAACATTTCCCAACAGCAATCCCCTTCTTCCCTACATTTGGTGATGATTTAACCCAGATTTTGTAACTATCTTACCCTTAACATTCACTTTTTCCACTTTCTTATATTGCACCCAGAACTCAGGGCCTTTATCTCATATACCAACACAAAGCTAAATAGATCCTTACATTAGCTTCACATTCATTTAAAACAGTCACTGTCAGACTTTCTTGGCGCCCCCCCAAAAGGACTGAAAGTGTACTGTAAAACATCATCAATTAAGAGCTCGTTGTAAAAACTGTGTAAATGAGTGTGATGACAGTGTAAACATGATCTCATGACAGTTCATGAGAATGAGAATTACATCTGTAAAAACCCTCACCTGTGTTTCTGTTTTTCATTTTATCCATTTTATCTGCTATCTAGCAATCCAGTTCTGTATGGCCATTCAATCCTTATTGCTCCTTTTCACAACTGCTCACACCAAATTAAATCTTTACTTCTTTTTCAAGCCACTACATTCTTTCTCCGTCTCCCTCTGCCCCTCCCTAAGCTCTTACCACTGTTCTTGCTGCTGTACCTCTTTTTCTTTGTTTCTGCTTCTGGCTCAAAATCAGAGTCATTCTCATTTTTTGGTCGTCTTCTTGATCTCCCTGTGCTCTTCCTCTGTGGCTGTTTCTCATCCTCCTCCTCCTCCTCCTCCTCTTCCGAGATGAAGGAAACATCGCTGTCTGACTGCTCGCCCTCACTTTCCTCATCGTTGGAACCTGTTTTCTTTAACTTCTGCACCTTTGATTTGGAAGTCTTTCCGTTTGAACGCCGGTCTTCATTTTGCCCCGACACACCCGAGTCGCCCACTGAGTTTCTCTTAGGCCTTCCTCTGGGCCTACCTGTGCTCCTCTTTTTCTTTTTTGGCGCATCTGTTCTCTCCTTCTGCACCTCCTCTTGTGTGTCGTGTTCCTCCTCTGCATTCTCAAACTCTGAGTCGGTGCCTCGCTTATTCTCACTGACCTCAGCGTCGCCAGCGTCGCTCGCCTTTTCGTTGATCTTACCCCTCTTCTGTTCACACCTAGAAGCGGACGTGTGGTAACGCTGGATGTGACTCTTTAAACTCACGTTGTGGTTGAAGGATTTGTCGCAGTGCTGACACTTATAAGGCCTCTCCCCAGTGTGCAGACGCATGTGAGATTTGAGGTGGCTCGTCTGGTTGAAGCCACGCTGGCACACCGAACACTTGTACGGCTTCAGCCCCGTGTGCACGACAGAGTGTCTCCGCAGATGATGCACATCCTTGAATTCAATCCCACAGACTCCACATTTGAACTCCTTTGGCCTTCTGTGGTTTGACAGGTGAATGCTGCGCTCTTTACTGGTGGCAAATGTCTCTGGACAGTCGGGGCATTTATAGGGATCTTTGCTGTCTTGATGGATCTGTTCGTGTTTGAGTTTGTCCACCCTTGTTTTGAACGTGACGTGGCAGTATTTGCAAGGGTGTTCATAGGTTTCATCGTGGATTTTGCTGTGATTTTTGAGCGAAATCTCAGTCACACATCTTTTGCCACAGATATTGCAGGAATAGGGCTTAATTTTGTGCTCGCACGTGTGAGGTTTCAGAATATTGAAAAAACTCCCACACTCTGTGCAGAGCTCGTTAATTTTGAGGCCGCCCGGGGAATCAAACTCTTCCTCCTCTTCGCCTTCATCTTCGGTTTCCTCCTCGGATTCCTTTGTGAGCTCCTCAGCCAGCAGAGAATCCTCGGCTGGATTCCACTCCCTGTCTGAGCTCACCCCGCCTTCATCACCTTCCTCCCCTTCATCCGAGGGATCGCTTTCTTCATCGCTAAAAGTAACAATCTCTGAGAAAGCTGCACTGCTGGGGTTGTCATCTGTTGGCATTGCCTAAGAACAAGACAAGAACAAGAATGACAACCTGGGTAAAACTTTTCCAAGTCAGTGCAGCACAGAGTATTACAGCCAAATAACCAAAAATGGAGGTGCAAGCAAAGGACACATTAATTTACTGTTCTAAATCAGCGTTTTTCAAACTGTGAGGCGCGGCTCCCTGGAGGGAGAGAAGTGAGGCAGGAGCTGCAATTTGTGTCAAAATTCCTACTTCTTCTCTGAACCATGAGTCAGTCAAAGTGTCACAGCGTCATGCTTTGAAAACCTCTGTTCTAAATGAACGGTTTATTTTATATGAACCAACCTTTGGGGTCTCTGGAGTTACTTCTTCAACTGCTGGGACGCTGGCATTGACCTGGCTTTTCCACTGATGTCTGTACTCACACTGAGGGCACTGCTGGTTGATGATCAGTACCCCACAGTTGACCTTCTCCATCTTAAGTTTAGAGCCGCACGACGGGCACTTGCGGCGAAACAACTCGAGCAGGCAGCTTTCGTTCACTTCGTACTTTCCTGTCATCTGTAGAAGTGCAGTTCTAAAAAAACAAAAAAAAACAATCAAAATGAAGTCATGTGAGCTAGATGCGTAGAATGCTGAAAAATGTTAAGAAAGTTTAACTTACTTTTCCTTGTTCAAATCAGTATTCTTAACTTCTTGCTCATTTTGGTGATATCCAGGGGTGTCAGCATCTGAAACATGAGGTGAACACAACACTTGACACTGGACTTGCTTGGAAATCCACAAGATAAAGTTCGCAAATCACATGTAAAGAAATTGTTTTTAAAAATCACTGTGTACAGTTTCTTACCATTTAAAGTAAAATTAGACTTTTCAGCGCAGGAAGTTGGACTGTTACATGTATCAAGCTCATCACACTGACAAGCAACTTCTGTGGTTTCCACAGGCTCCTGCACAAAATCACAAACAAAATGCTTCCATCCACAGCAACTTAAAGTGACATGAATATATATGTTAATACGACAGCTCTGTGAGTGCGGCGACTGAACGACGTGTATACTGGAGAAGTGCAGTGTGAATGGTCTCATTAGACTGCACGTGTGGACGGTGGGATCACAGTGTTTATCATACTGTGTGTGACTTCAGCAGCACTGCAGGGGAAAGTCAGCTGGTCATAAACTTTATGACCAGCTGTCAGTGCAGGCAGTATTTCAACTGGGTTAATCAAGGACACACATATTAAACTATGTGGACATTATTTATTTCATGCAGGCCATATGTTGCGTAAAAGGAAGTAGACGGTGAATTTCTTTTGAGTGAGGGATGTTAATTTGTACTAACAGTTATCTTAATTATTAATTAATCAGCCAGTTATTATCTTGATTAATTATTTCCCAGAGCACAAGGTGATGTCATTAAATGCCTTGTTTTGTCTGATCAATGGTCCAAAACCCCAAAAATATTTAATTTACTATAATGTTAAACAAGAAAAAGCAGCATATTCACGCATTTGAGAGTTTGGAGCTGTAATGTTTTTTTTGTTTTCACTGCTTAAATGATCCAAATAGTTAGGAATTACACTTCTTCCGATTGACTTGACAATTAATCGACTACTTGTTGCAGCTCTGGTTTTAAGTTCATTGTGATTATTGTGTCATACAGTATGTTGACAGATTGGTCATGTGAATGCACAGGGGTTATGTTAATTATCATATACATACTTTTTTGATATTCCTGACACTCAGATTTTATCCTGCTCTGTTAGTTTGTCACTGCTTAATGTGACAAACACCTTGATAATGAAACACTTTAAATTGAGGCTCTGGCATTGACTTGTCTTCATGACTGATCACTTGAATAGGTTACAAACATTAACAACCGCTGGGATTAACTTCTCTAAATAAACCCCGCCTGCTGCTCGGGTCAAAGGTAAAATGATCTGCAACCATCAGCTGGAAATGTTGGCTTTGTTTTACATGTACGGTCCTCTGATGTGCGGAGTAGACAGGAGGGGTTTAGTGCAGCAGATGTTACCACAGCAGACTCACCACATGTTGTGGGCTCTCCAGAGGTTCCTCTGGCTCTGACTTGATACACACTGATGGGGCAGCGTTGGGCTTCAGCTGGACCGCGCCAGTCGGAGCCAGGTTTTCAAAACAGTCATCACTGAAGTGTTCTCTACAGATGGTGATATCAGTCCAGCACGATTCTTTAAGTCGCTGTCCATTGACTTCAAAGACAAACTGAACCCACTCCAGTCTCTGCTCGGGATCCTCCGGTAACTTGAACCGCTGCGCACTGCGACGCCACGAATCACATCCGAGGACGGAGCACATCCCGGGTCTGTGTTTGGTCTCTCCAGCTTTGACGGTGGTTGGACCTGACTGAGAGAATGTGTGGGTTGTTGAAGTTTGACGGACAGTGAGCCAGACTGCAGGGTCAACCGATTTCCAACAACAACAACACTGACAAGCTAGCTGATAGCCATTTTTTACTGTTGGCCGTGGTAGTAACGGAATGGGCGGGGCTTCCGTGGGGGTGCGCGTGGTTTTGATGTCCGGCGTATCCCGGCGACAAATCCCATGTAATTGCCGTCATTTGGGGTCATAACTTACGCACACGGCCTCTCATAGCATTTACATTGTTTACTGTGGTCCAGCTGCGCGATGGTTTGACAGTGAGGACACTGAGAACTCAAATACTGTTGACAGAAAACCTAAAAACGCGTCAAGTAACATAAACCTGACACAAATAATAAATGTATAAGCACTGTGTACATGTAGAAGTCCCTCACTTCGTCAGGAACCCATATTGCTTTCACCAATCATTCCTCCTATTCATACTAGCCACTAAAAGACCGCTTCCTGATGCTCTTTCAAATCCACAGTCCTCCTTCCATGCAAAAATGTGTGAACGAAGCTAATGTGAGGATTCTGCTGTCTCGGTTACACAAATCAAGTGGATATCTTCCAAAGTAACCGTCATTTTAGTTTCACCCTGAGCTGCAGAGGAGGGATAGTAACAAAAAAGAGTCAATTTACCACTGAAAATGCCTAACTTTGAAAGATATCAATTTCATTTGTTTATCTCAGACTGCTGAGGTCTCATATTGACTTTAGGTAAACTTTTAAATACTTCTTTTTTTCCCTCTCACACTGGAATCACATTAGTGATGGATCTCTAAATGTGATTATAGGAAGCACAAACTGTTTTGGTCTTCATATGGGCACCTGATTATTGCTGTGAACCCATCCTCTAAAGGGCTGCACACTTCAAATTATAATAAAAATATTTCCTCATGGAGTCCTATTATTTATCTAACTAGACAGATAGTTTTGAGACATCCGTCTCTGGTATTTCTGCCTCCACCACAACAAAGAGGATGTGAATTAAATACTGAGCGAGATATCTCTCCAGAGGTCGCTCTGAGCAACACAAATAAATGAAAATTCTTTTACTCGTATTGGGCTGGAGGCAGAAATCTGAGATATCAACAGTTGGATATGATGTGGTATTATTCAACATTACTTCAGTTTTCAGAAGTTTGATTAGGAAGTCCAACATCGTGGAATAAGGAACACAGCATCTTCATACAAAAGCAATTAGTCGGTAGAATTAAATTATCAACCGGCTCGCTAATTAAGAATAATTCATGAATCAACAACAGGACCATGTTATTCAAATACAAAATGCCGCTAATATGGTACCATCACAAAGATAAAGATACTGAAGATTATCAGTACAAGTGAACTGATGGCAATAGGAGATGGCTCTGCTTGGCATATTAACACATCTTCCCATTCACATACAAGTATGCATCTTACGATGAATGTAAATAACAGCAAATTCACACAAAGGAACATAGGTATTTAACATTAGCCCAGTTTAATCTACTTGCACCAGTCTGATCAGTTGTCAGGTGGACCAAAAAAGTATTCAGTGCTAACGCTATCTCTTAACAGTAAAAAGCAATGAAATTTGACAAGACCTCAGCCAGAGTAATTTGCTTAGTTTCTCATACTATCATGGAAAACAGTCCAGTGCTATATGACACTTTACCCGTATTTTCAAATAAAGGCTCACTAGTAACTTTTTAGTTCAAGTGTCTCAACCGCTTCTTTCTTGGTCTCCCTGCGCTTCCCTGAGCTTTTACCACTGCTCATGGCTGCACCTGTTTTTCTTTTTGAGTCCCGCGGGCTGAAAATCAGAGTCGTTGTCAGACATTTTTGGCCTTCCTTTGATCTGCTTGTGCTCAACGTCCCTTTTCTCACTCCTCTCTCTTCCTCCCTTTAAGTCAGAGGAAACGCCGCTTTCGTCATATCCTCTACTTCTTCTCATCACTGCAACGTGTTCTTTGACTTCTGCACCTTGATTTTCTGGGTCTTGATGCGTGAACTCAGGCCTTGCATTTCCCTTTGCCAGCTCCAAGCTGCCTGCTGCATTTCTCTAGCCCAAGGGTCTGCCTGTGCTCCTCAAGCTTCCTTTGTACAATCTATTCTCTCCTCTACCGCCTCTTCTTTATGATGCTCTTCCTCCATTGTCCAGCCAGAGTCTGCGCCTCCTGCTGACGCTCTCTGATCATCGCAGATCGCTACAGTTTTCTTTACTTTTCCCTCTACGCCCACACCCAGAACTGGATGTGTGGTAACGCTGGACGGACTTCCTTCAACCACGCTAGGTTGAAGCATTTGTCACAGTGCTGGACACTTAAAAAAGGCCTCCCAGTGTGCAGACGATGTGAGACGGAGGTGACCTGCCTGGTTGAAGCCACGCCACACACCGAACACTTGTACGGGGCTCATTCCGCAGGCACAACCAGGTGTCTCTGAAGAGAACGGGGTGGTTGAATTCAATCCCACAGATGTGACATTTTAACTGCTTGGGCCTCTAGAATTCTCCAGGTGGACTCTGCAGTTCAGTATTTGTGCAAATGTCTCTGAACAGTCGACATTTGTAGGGCTTTCCTTGAGTTAGTGAAACTGCTGGTGAGTGATTTGTCCACCTTTTGCTTTGAACGTAACGTGCGCAGTATTTGGTAACCGATGCTCATAGCTTTCATCGTGGATCTTGCTGTGAGAGTTTAGAGCAACTTCACTGACACATCTCTTTTGCCACAGATATTGCAGGAATAGGCTTCATTTTATGCTCACACGCAGGAGAGGCCTCCGCTTATTGAAGAACATCCCACACTCTGTGCAGACGACTGTACTTGACGGGGAGTGGAGGATAATCATCAAAATCAGCTTCGTTTCTCGTCAGATTCATTATGAAGCCCTTTAGCCAGCTTATATCTCATCCGTTGCTGATTCCAACTGCCTGAATCCTCATCACCGCTATCACCCGACCCTCCGCTTCATCCATGGGGTCCTCCTCCTCATCGATAACGGCAACGATCTCAGAGAGTCAGCTGTGACATCAGTTGTGGTCGCATCTACTGTCTGTAGAAGGCACAGTGACAAGAATGAATGGCTTAAGTTTTACCGAAGCTTTCAACTTCAACACTATCAAAAAGTTAATCAGACTTCTGTTATAAGTGTGTGTCTGGATATAGAGCAGTTTATCAGACTACTGACGCCCTACTCTGAGTTACGCTTTCAGTTGGCGGACGCTGCATTGACTCGGCTTTTCCACTGGTTTCCTGTACTCACCGAAGGCAACGTTGGTTCAAGACGATGAGCACGCCCATAGATAACTTCTCCACCTCTGCTTTAGAACCACATAATGGGCACTTGGTTGCTGAACAACTGGAGGAGCCGGTTTTCATTCACAAATATACTTCCCTTCATCTGAAGAAGCGGCTCTGATAAAAGAATTTGTAAATAAAACACTTTGAGACCCTGGTGGTTTTAGAAGCTAATCTGGTATAACGCAAGATAATCACAGTATTTTCCCTGATCATATCAATATCTGCTAATCTTTTGCAGCATCTGGACCATAATCACACATGAAAGAGTTCAAGTATCGCTGGGCACTGGGCTTACTGGGACAGTTGAAAATTAAAGTTCATAATTCACGGAAAAGATTTGAATACATAACAAAACATTATACTGCACATGACTATTTGGAAGTTTCTACCACTGATTCTTCAGAAGGACCATCACATGCTTCCAAGCCGATCACACTGAGAGGCACCTTGTGGTTTCACAGGCATCTATAAAAGCAACAGAAGCACAAGGTCAAGTAGCATCAGGGGCAGGCTGCCACCTTACCACAGTCCTTGGAGTTATTTTATCATCTCATCAAAGACATTGGAGTGTGGGACCAAATCAGTAAGAGCTTAAAAACAATTTGTCAGTAATATTTCTACTGGAAAAGTGAAAATATGCAGATGTGAGTTACTTTCATAATTTCAGTTATGGTTCTTAATGTGTGTTTCTGCTCTGATAAATTTGATATTGTGTATATATATATTATGTGAAAATTAAAGGAAAATACCTACAGTATATACACTTGACATAATATTACTTGTTTCTTATTTCTCTCTATAATACTGGAGGAGGAGAAAAAAATAAACATAACACTTGAAAACGAACCTAAATTGTCAATTAAAGTACCATGCTGAAATAATCCTGGTTTGTTAGTACAATACTTAATAGATAAAATAATAAACCTGACTACTAATTAGCTTTAAGTACATCAACTTAATAAAAACATTGTATATTGTATAATGTCTGCAGTTGGCAACTATAATAGCCTACTGCTGTGGCTGTTCTTACTGTTTTAGTCATATTTGGTTCCTTTACTATGTATTATTCAGAAATTGAGAGCCAGCCACTGAAAGCGCCTTGTTACCCGGAGTGTAAGACTCAAAGCAAACCACCCCCGAGGAAAATAATATAATGCGAATCATCAGTCTATATCCTGTTGATATGGAGAGAGGGATGAGAGGATACACAGTGTCTTTTAAAGCGCAGTAGGTTTCAATTCTTGTCGAAGCAGACACACCTAATGTTGTGGATCTACCTGATCTGGCTCTGTAGGCTGAGACTTCGCGCCATTGTTTTGGGGCAGCGTTACTCTTCAGCTGACCGCGCCAGTCGGAGCCAGGTTTTCAAAACAGTCATCAGTGAAGTGTTCACTACAGATGGTGATATCAGTCCAGGACGATCTCTTTAAGTCGCTGTCCATTGACTTCAAAGACAAACTGACCCACTCCAGTCTCTGCTCGGGATCCTCCTCCGGTAATCTGAACTGCTGCGCACTGCGGCTGTACGAATCACATCCGAGGACGGAGCACATCCCGGGTCTGTTTGGCCTCCAGCCTTTGAGTGGTCGGGTCGTGTTATGATCGTCGTTTACGGTGCCTGTGGAATAACTCCTGTGTGTGGACCTTTTCCACCTAGAGTTAAGAAGTGTTAACCAGCCATTTCTGGCATCAGTGGCGCGTAGTGGTGGCGGGGTTTCGAGTGGGCGTGGTTTAATGGCGAGGTTCAAGTATGGTTTGTTTCAAGCGTATCCTGCCTATTTTAAAGTCAACAAGAATGGAGATTTCTTGAAAATATAAAGGAAAAGCTACAAAGGCCTAATGATTTATTATTATTTCTTCCTTTGCTGCTGGAGTGGGGGAAAAAAAAAATTGAAATAAAGGTCTGCTGCTGATACAATCCTTATTAGTATAAGTCATTACTTTAATATATAATTTAATAATACTTTAAAACATAACATTTGACCATTTGACATAACTGCTTACTCGTGTCTACCTAAAACAATGCAGTCCTGGGCAGAAGTTTTAGGGCGCTTAAATGATGATTTAAAATTACAAGGTTTTAGTTAATACATCACACCCAGAGTTTTCACAGTATTTGATATCAGAAAATCGATACTACCTTTTGCAACAGGTGATTTTTCTAAAGAAGCTACTGAAATTATTTAAATGAACTCTTAATGTAACCTATTGGTATAGCAGAACACCAAACTATAAAGTCCATTCAATTCTGCTACCAAGGCCTAAATCTTAGTTGTGTCTAAAATGTGGAATAAGTAATTTAAAATAAAGTCATATGGTATGGAACAAATCAACCAACCAGTATTATATGAAGGATAAACACTGGAAGGTACAGCAGAAAGTGAACACAGACACTAAGGTTGGGGTCCTATTTAATATACTTATATCCAGTTCTAGATCCAATGGTGCACACATCAGTTGACAAGATTCAATAGTATTTTGAAATCAAAGCTTCTAAAACCATAAAAGGTTATTCAATTTGACCATACTGTTTGTCAATCAGAGTATGTAATTTTCTAGGAACAAGTCCAGTTCTGTTACATGGCCTCTTTTCACAGTTGGGTAGAAATTCAATCAATTCTTTAGCTCCATTTGTTTAAGCGCCTGACCTTTTACCACTGTTTTGGCTGCTGTATTCTTTTCCTTTTATCTGCTGGGTCAAAATTAGAGCTACTGTCTGAATTTTTTTTCGCTCTTCCCTCGATTTTGCTGTGTTCTTCATCGCCTTCTTCCTTTTCTCCTTCCTCCTGCTGAATCAAAGCTGGTCATGTCACCGTCGGGTCAGTTCGTCTCACTTTCATCACTGTGCTGTGTCTCCTTGACTAAGACTTTCTTATGAGTCTGTAGTGTCAAACCTGGTTCTCCAACTGAACGCCACAACTACACTGTTCGATGCATAACTCTTAGGCCTTCCCAACGGGTCTACCTGTGGTTTTCCTTTTCTTTTATGTCTGAATCCTCCCTTCATGCGGCACCTCCTCGTCTGTATCCTGTTCTTCCTCTACATTCTCAAGCCCCTGAGCCTGCACCTCTTCTGTTCCCATTACTCTGAGCATCACCATCATCACTTCGCCCTTTCAGTTGTCTTTCGTCACACCCAGAACTGGATGTGTGGTAACGCTGGACGTGACTCTTCAAACTCAATGCCAGGTTGGAAGCATTTGTCACAGTGCTGACACACTTAAAAGGCCTTCCCAGTGTGCAGACGATGTGAGACGGTGGAGGTGACCTGCCTGTTGAAGCCACGCCACACCGAACACTTAAAGGCCTTTCGCCTGTGTGTACAGCCAAGGTCTCTGAAGACAAAGGGCTTACAGGAATGTCCTACAGATGTGACATTTTAACTGCTTGGGGCCTCAGAACCTCCAGGTGGCTTTATGTTTCCTTATTTGTAAGTGTAAATGTCTCGAATAATGGGACATTTGTAGGCTTTCCTGAGTTAGGTGGATCTATGCCTGCGGGTGATTTTGTCCACCTTGTTTTGAACGTAACGCGGCGTGTATTTGCACCGATGCTCAGCTTTCATCTGTGGATTCTGCTGTGAGAATTCAGAGCATTCTCACCGACACATCTCTGCCACAGATATTGCAGGAGTAGGGCTAATTTTATGCTCACACATGTAGCCCGTTTATTGAAAACATCCCACACTCTGGGCGCAGAGCTGACTGTACTTGACTTGGGAGTGGAGGATAATCATCAAAATCTTCCTGTGTCGCTATTTTTCGCTCTCAGGTTCCTTCTGACTTACTCTAGTCGAAAACGGATTCCTCACTGGCAGCCAATCTCATCTGAATCATATTCCCTGATCACTGACCTCTGCTGGCGTCCATTGGATCACTCTCTCATCAATGACAGCAACAATCCTAGGGAGGCTCGAGTCATCTGCTGCTTGCCTGTGATACAATGACAAGAATGGGTATGGGTGTAGTTAAACATTCAACAAGAATATGCACAGAAATGCAAACATGCTCAAATTTGCAAAGAATTAAAATAAATACTGTAGCTGCTACCACTCATATTATTCAAATCCTATTTGTTATTGTAGTATATAGTCCTGTTAATACTCATTTCATATTGTTTATAAAGTTTTTAATATTTTGTATTTCTATTATTATTACTATTACTATTATCTCTTATCCCAAATGCATAGGAAAAATATTGACATCATAGATTTTGAAGCCTTTTGATGCACACAATTCCAAAAGTAAATAAATCTCTGGGGTGTGGCGGTGAATAAAGTGTACACGCCCTACCTCTGGAGTTACGCCTTTCCAGTTGGCGGACAATGGCATTGACCTGGCTTTTCCATTGGTTTCTGTACCACTGAAGGCAATTGTTGGTTCAAGACGATGAGTACGCCATAGGTGACCTTTCTCCATCTGGAAGTTTACAGCCACATGATTCGGGTACTTGCAGCTGAACAACTGAGCAGGCGTTGCTCACAACAAATCTCTTCATCTTTAGCAGTGCAGCCTCTAAAACCAATTTAAATGAAATATTAAACAGAACCTGACATTAAAAAAAAGTAGCAAAGGGAGTAAAAATGTTGAGTGCAAATGAAAGAAAACATACTTTTCCCTGATCAAATCAATATTCATATTTTTTGCTGGATCTGGCCACATACAAGTATATCTGAAGGACCTCGAGGGTGATACACTTAGGGACTGGGCCCTTGGGAAGGTAAAATTAAAATTAAGAACATGTGGAGAAAATATCACTTTTACAAATTCTTAACAACACACGGTATTTTTACCATTGAAGTTATCTGATTTCAGAAAGGGAAGATGGACTATCAGTATGTTTTAAGCTGATCACACATAGAAGCATCTTCTGTGGTTTCTGCAGGCTCCTACACAAAAAGTCACAAAAGTATGACCTTGTAGTAAAACCAAAAGCAACACATAATACATTGAAAATTGTGTTTGGTTTATGTTAGTACCACATATTTTGATTTTATGTGGAATATATGGAAGGTTTGTGTGTGTGCACTACTACAGTGTGTCTACTCAATTGTTAAATGGTAAATGGCTACATTAACGGAAATGTGGACAGAGGATAACACAGTATCATCACAGAAACACTGTGTACTAGTGCTGTAGGACTAAGTCAGGCGCACATTACACACCTGTCAGTACCAGTAACATCTCAGCAACATGGCTCTGGACAACTTTCATAATGAGCACATGTTGTAAAAGGAAAGGACATTGCATTGATGTTGGTAACTTACTGTAAGCACACAATGCCTGTTCATGTGAAGCAGGACACCCTGTTGTAGCCCAAAACCTTTAAGTCATGACTAGTGTGTCTAAATGTGTGGAATAAGTAATTTACAATAAAAACATATGGTAAGGAAACTCACTATGAAACAATGTAAAAGTCAAACTTACTTGCATCTCTCTCTTAGTTATCTTGTATTTTAAAGGAACCATCTGCATAGTGCCTTAATTTTTACTTGACCTTGTTTGACCTATACACCCTCATCATGTGATCATCCAGGCTGGCGAATGCAAACTCCCCCAACATTTAACCAAACCTAGCTGGGGTTTATTGTGTATTTATTCACTGAGCATCACCAAAGCAGGAAATAACCACCACTACAAACATAAATACGGAATAATGTATTTACTTAACTTTCCTATCTAAGGTATTATATGTGATTATATTACATTTAGAGAGTACCACAGCGTATTAAAATAAAGCAGGAACATTATTAAATCTTAATACTTAATATTTTAGTTAGAATTAATCACTTGATTTCATTTATGAGCAAAGCATAACAACTAACGGCAACTCCAAAGAAAATGTAAAATAAAACAGTGTGTTTTGACTGTAAGCAAGTTCTATGTTGTCAACCATTAGAGTGAAACTTTCAGTGATGTGTTGGAGTAAGGAAACTAAAGTATCTGGTTCAGAGTTACAGAGTTAAATTGCAATGGTTGGGACAGGCCACAGACCTTACCACACGTTTTGGTCTCTCAACATCTGGCTGCGGTTCTTCTGACTCCGGCTGGAGACACAATCGATGGGACAGCACTGGGAGTTAGCAGGATCGTGCATGGCGCCACATATATAAAACAGTCACTTTTAAAATGTTCACTACAGCCGGTTATCAGTCCAGGACGATTCTTTAAAACGCTTGTTGATTGTAGCGGAGAAACTGAACCCACTCCAGTCTCCTCTCCGGATCCTCCGGTAACTTGAACCGTTGGCACTGCGACGCCACGAATCACATCCGACGACGGAGCACATCCCGGTATAGGTTATGTCCTCCCGCCTATCAGTATCGGACCGCCATATAAATGTTAATAAAGACGCAGTATGTACGGACACAGCTGTGTTTTTCCAACATCAGCCACCGCGCTAAGCTAATTTAGCTAGCTGTTGTTACGGTAGCCATGAGACGGCCAAATAGGCGTGGCTGTGATGGGTCCGCATGGTTTCCAGACCAGGCGTACACCGGTCAATCTGAGACTAGCACCAGCAGCCTTTGCTACACCTAGCTAAAATGAATGTAGTCTAAGGAGGCAACCTGCAATAAATTTCTTCCCACATGAAGATCATTATAACAGACAAGTGTTTCATTATTTTAGTCTCTAATTTCATTTATAGAGGATATGAACATAGAAACACCTCTCTGTATCATTCAATTATAATTCATCGGCACCAGAGTCAGTTATGAAGTATCTGACCAACATTATCAGAATTTGACCATTTGAATTTGTAAATTATTATTCACAAACATAAGATTTCTGTGTCAGCTCCTGACCAGAAAATAAACTATTTTGTCCGATTGTGTTTCGAAAATAGCAGCTGATGCGTATGCCTGTGCAGGTTCAAACTTCAGCAGGTGTCACTATTGAGCTTCTAAAGTTTTGTATAACGACTGACTGTAACCAGTTGGTTATTTATGGTATAGTAATATTTAAATTCAATTTCAGTTTTCAGAATCGCTTTTGTTAAGATTAGCCTCTTTTATTACCTTGTGTAAGTACAGTAATGTGAGTTGTAGGCACTACTGCATAATGAGCATGCTTTCACAAATAATGCCATGAATACTTCCTTTTTAGTTATGAATTGCTCCCACAAAAGCAGCAAACAGAAAGGATCAGGGCTCTGTGGGGTCCAGACCATCAGCTGCAGAACTCCTTGCTCTGCTGTCACTGAACATGCTCTTTATCACTGTGGCTTGAGGTCACGGTCATGCCGGGAGAATGAATCTGGGACACACTCAGACACCTCCTGATGACTGTGTGTGATGGATATAACTTAAAACATCTAAAGTGGCTAAAACTTTTTTCGTAAAATCATATGCATATATGAAAGCTGTACCAACTATAACCTAATCGGTGAGGTATCCTACTCGAGATTAAGATTTATTTGCAAGAGAGGCCTGGAAAATAACCGATTCTGAGGAACAAGACTTTGATTACTATAACAAGTACATTTATTGAATGAATAATGGGATCAAATTTCCAATATCAGCAATTGCTGCATTTCTGGTTTCAGCTACTGACTATCACCAAACTACAGTTAGTTGTAGCCCACAGGTTCGTGGCTCTGTTCAAAAATATTGAAATATACTGTAGACTCTGAGGATCAGTGGTTACCCACCCATACATCCTCAAAAAGATGATTCATGATGAAAAGTGTGGAAAAGAAAAACAGCACCATGCGGCCCTCTCAGCTGTGTGTAAAAGGCCCGTGTGTGAAGGCGTAAACCTATCAAATCCCCAAGTCAAAGAGCACATGCTTTCCAGGAGGGTGGAGTTGTATAACCAAAGTGCATGCCCAACATGCCTTTTGTGTCTCAAGGGACCTTTATGTAAATAATCTTTTTTAAGATTCACTGAATTCTGTCTTTATCATTTAATACCTGGAGTCCAGGGGTCTAAAACATGGCATTATTAGCAGCTGATGATCCTGTGACATACTAAAATCCTTGTCATTGTCAAAGAACAAAACATTTTCAAATGTAGCCTACATAAAAGAGTATATCAAGAGCAGAGGAATAATATAGCTCAAATCAAATTAAACTCCTTGGGAAATGATATTTAACCATTTTTTTCCGAGGATTTCAAGAACCTGCTTGTTTTTGTTTTTATTTTTGTTTTTGCTTTTATAAATGAAATCCTGAATTGTGCTCCTAATGCTGATCTCCTTCACTCTCCTGCAGAGGCGCCGTGGTTGAAATATGGGTTCAGGGTCATGTGTGGTTTTAAACACATGGCCCCTCTGAACAAACAGGAATGCTATTCTCACTGCAGTTGCTGCAGCCATGGTGTAGCAGGTGACAAGTTACGATGTTACACTTCTGTGTCTCTCTCTGACATAACACACATATTTCTAATGCCCAAAAAAGCAACGGTATAAGGTCCAGACAAGTCTATTGGTCATCAAGCGTATATACACTATACAGTATAGTTGCGACGCCTGTCACATTCATCATCACACTGCCTCAAAAATTCATTTGTATCCTTGTGTTTGTTTGTGTGTGTACATGCCTGTGATATGTGTACAGTAGCTATTATGTATTATTTTATTGAGTTTTTGAATAAGGCTGTGTTAATTACCATACCAATGAGTAAGTGACAGTCTGCATTCCAAAACTGCCTTTGATATCATCACCACCATCAGTATTATTAAGAATGTGCTGAAACCCTCAATGAGCAAAACTTATTAGGAATGTGCTGTTAACAGTAAACATCAGGATAGGTAATAAACCCGCAAGCATTAAACACACAGTGTGAGAACTGCATGTTTACACAACAACAGTAAGTTCTTTCTATGGTGATTGGTGTTCAGTATGAAGTTCTATGACTGAGCTGAGAGGAGGGAGGCCGATCCAAAAGTGTAGAAAATGTAATTTTCTTGGATGTTTGGTTAATAAAGGAATTTGACCCCTGGACTGGAAGGCTTACGTTCTCTCCTTCATCATATAAATTCTGGGAAAGAAAGTGGACAGGGAGAGAGAAAGAGAGAGAGAGAGAGAGAGAGAGACGGCTCTAAAACATGTCAGCTGCCTTTCACATCCGCAGGAATGTTAAGGTAGTTCACAATGTTGTCAGTCAGCACGCCAGATAAGAGCTCAGTTCATAAATAAGATTGATGGCATCGCATACCACCAGATCCTGCTCTTGTGTTTTCCTGTCACAGCCTCTCTGTCAAAAGCATCCGTGCTATCTCACCAGCTCATATCCTCTGTCCAAGTCCAGGCATGCTGAGGTGTTTCAACATTATTCCTCCTCCATCTATTGAACCACACAACAGGATACAGTCTCACTTAATTACACAGTTGTGAAGGGAATGAAGAGCAAATGTTTCCTGGCACAGAAAACTGACTTTAATACTTTGTTTAGTGAATAATCAAGAAATTATGTTTAGGGCCCCACAGTTACCCAGTGACATTAAGCCAAGGAGCCCTCAGAATTAATATATGAAAATAAACTCCTCCTGCTATATTGTCAACAAGTTTCTGCACACAATCAAGTCTTTGATGACAGCATTCAAAAGGATCAAAAGAAACCACAAAAACCTTTTCGTCCTTGATATATCTGTGACATTTTATAATAATAGAAAATTACTCTCAGCTCTGAATCAAAGCTGCCTTTTGTTGACAAAAGAGACGGTTGCAAGAGACGGTCACAATCGGCTACAGAGGCCAGAACACATATTTTTAGTCCCTAGTATAGATTAAGTTCTTAAGATACTGGATCCTACATTGCACCTTTGCACCTTTCAATAAACTACCCCTGCTCTCGAGGTAATGCCTTTCCATGCTTTCAAACACCACACAGTTTATTATAGTTTTCTGATTAAAATGTTCAGTCTTAAAGCTCAAGCCAAGATGATGTCATCAGGTTATTGTGAAAGCTTCTTCTAATGGATTTAGGTTCAGATCATCTGACTATGGTCTATGGACTTTCACTCTCTGGCAACTCCAAACTTTGTTTCTATTACTGGCTTATAACTGATCAATGAGGCATTTTTGTACTCTAACCTAAAGCTAAAATTAGGTGCATCTTAAGGTCACTTTATAAGGGAAACAACAGAGATAGCCAAACGAAACTGAGTATTACAAGTGTGACATGGTTTAATTCTTGATATATCGCTTCTTTTCCATAGCTAATTGTTATTTCACACAAATGTTGCATGTGTTTGGATGACTGGTGAACCATGTGAGCGGACACTGATGACACCGTAACATTCATTGTCCTCATCATTGTCCTCGTCATTGTCATTCTCATTGTCCCACTACATTGTAAAGTCTCATTGTCAGCGTTGCTCAACCGGCCCAAACTGGTACAAATCGATATTTGTGACTGTGTGTGTTCATGCACAAGTGTGTGTGTGTGTGTGTGTGTGTGTGTGTGTGTGTGTGTGTGTGTGTGTGTGAGGAGAGACAGGGAGATATATCCTGAGTCAGATACCTCTCTACTCTCCATCCTCACGACCAGAAATAGTACATAAACACCTCTGGGTGTGAGGTTTAAATCGGCAATGAGAGCTTTAGGAATGCAGGACATGTTACAGAGGTGACGCACGGGAATTAAACGGTATTAGCGGGTTAATCCAGAGAAACCTGTCTTGTCACGAGTAGGTTACGTGTCCTCATGAATGTGATCTATGTCAAGCATGCTCTTTCATGGCAAGAGGAGAATAAGAGAGGAAGCATCTGAGAAAGCTGAACTCAAAAGAATGAAGCTCTGGTACCATTAATGAAGGCACCTCTCTGTGGTAAATGAGGATCAAGTGACAATGGAGACAGAAGATTCATAACATTTACCAGAAAACAAAATTTTATAAACGTATTTGTGCTTATTTTCTTATACAGCAACAAGAGTAAATCCTGTAAATGACACAATTCACAAGTCAGGGAGCCAGTTAATGTATATTAGAATATTTTATTGCTTTATGAAATGTTGCATGAATTCAACTGTAAAAACCTTCATACTGTTTGAAGTTCACAGAAATGTCTGTTTCAAGTCAACACTCTGGTTGGTTGGCAGCTTCTGACATGACCGTGATTGTTTGCACATAACTTACAACAAACGTGACAAACATTAAACTCTTTAAGGCCCTGCTCAAAGCACTATTATCTAAAATAAATAACAAGATCTGTATAAAATATATAATAATAATAATAATTAACCTGTCAAGTGGTTCAAATACAGTAAAACAAGAAAACCAACACGGGTATAGTTTTCACTTTTATCCACAGTGGTGATCCAAACCAGCAGAATCACCACATCAGGAAACACACTACATATCATTGTAATCCATAATATGCAAACATAGTCTGAAGGAAAAGTCTTTTTTTTTAAAACACACACACACACACACACACACACACACAGATGATGAAATCAACAAAATGATGCATTCTCCCAAAATACAAACAACACCAGGTCTGTGTCACTTGGCAAAAAAAAAAACATATTTATATATATATGCATCTCACTGTTCGGTGACTCTTCTGAGCCATGTGTAGAACCAGCCATTTGGGCTTAATGAATATGGACAGCGAGGAGCATTTAAATCAGCAGGTCTCATGTATACAGCTTAAATTATTGAGCAAAGTGGAAGTCTTCCAAACAGATAATATGCATGGATGGGAATGAGGTTATTCAGATCAACATTTTCTGGAGAGGAGGGAATATGTCATAAAGATTACCTTTACTGAATATTATCTAGAAGAAGAACATGAGGCTTAAGTTATTATTTGGGAATGGGAAAGTTCAGATAAGATAAATATGTAGCTTCGTAATTCATCGGATTGGAAGAGATAAAGAGGATGATGAATGGGGTGGAAGTTGGCAATTATTATATATATATTTATATATATATTTTCTATAAATATTTTGGCATACACTCTGAGAACATGTTGCCCATTACAACCAATAACACTGTCCAAGTACCTCAGAAGATTCATCTTTTCTCACCCAGCCGGGCAGACTGCCTGCAGCTGTCCAGCTCAGGAGAGTAAGGAGTCAGAGCACAGCTCTGTAAAATGTGAAAACAGTCCTTTTATGCTTTGGCCTCTTTTCCACACAACATTCTTGTATTCATTGTTTTCTTCCTCTCGCTTATTCAAAGACTCGCACTCTCACAGATTCTCAGAATTGCTTTTGTTTTTCATTTAAATCCACTTCTCAGTTCTTTAAATGAAGATTTCACTGCCTCTGACTCCAGCTCTTCCAGGCCTCTGAAAGGGCTTAACAGCAGCTTTGAGCTGCCTTGTCTGGAAAAAAAAAAAAGAAGAAAGAAAGAGGAGAGAGTAAGTAATTATAGACATGTTTTGAGGCTAAAACAGTGGAAAATGTCCCAGACACAGCTCAGCTATCAGTGAGTAAAGGTTAACAGAGAATTTTCCGCAGTCAAACAGACCACTCTTGGCAATGTGTCGTCAACAGATCCACATTATTTCTAACCATGCATTATCTATTGCCCACATTATGAACCATGACCTGGACAGGTATCTGATTGGCTGGTTGTCAGCCGCATGGTTAATCAATGTAGACACAAAGTGAGGTCCAAAACTCCTCCTCATGTAGGCAGAAAAGCCTACTCACATGCACTGTATGTGTGTGTGTGAGTAAGTTTTTGTGCAGCAGAGTTGTTTAGTCACACTCTCATACCGTACATGTACAACCGCTTATCGCTCAGGTTTTATACTGAGAGTATTATCGATTACTGGCCCTCGTAAACGAGCACACTCATACATATTTGATAGATCACTCACCATTGTGGAGCTGAATATGCTGCTGGCAGCCCTTTGGCTTTGTTCTCCACTGCCGCCTAGCGCTCCCGGTTCAGACTGAGCCGGAGAACTGACGTGGTCGTATAGGGTCTGATCGTCTGAGAGACTCTTGTACCTAAAAGACAACATTGCAAGAAAATGTCAGCATCTGTCAACTCTCATTGATTCCAAAGAGTTAATTCACAGAAAAGCTACCACTGAATATTTATTCTACTTGTATATTTTTAATGGTAAGTTTGTCTGGAGCCCCCTCCCGCCATGTGTTATTAAATTTAGATAAGGGAACATTATTCTCCTCACTCGACTCTTTGGCGCTGCTCTTGAGGGTGTTGATGAGGAGTGGAGGAGGCGGGTCGAGTGGCGCCCCCGCCACGCTCAGGAGGTTCGTCCGGACTTTGCTCATCTTCCGCCCCCGGTCCTATGCAGCCGCTGGTTGAGGATCTTAATGACAGCATCCTTTTCTAAGATCTGAGCGTAAAGTGGGTAATGGATCCGATACGAAACAGAAACATAAAATACAAATTAGTGAGCATGAAAAAGTTAACGGTGACAAAACCTAATGTAATTCTGTCAAGATTTGCAGAGGTAATTTTCATAGGTATGCACCTGTTCTATCTCTTGATTCCAGAAGGCTCTAAGAAACTGGCAGGTCCTCGTTGGAAACTGTTGTTAGAGGAGTGGCAGGGCGAGGGTTGATGATGGTAGTTCTGAAAAGGCAATCACAGTTTAGGGGCTTAAATGCCAATGAGCTGAAAATGGAACAAACCCAGCAACTATCAAGCCCTACCCCACCGCAGGCAGCCACTCATGGCAAACTGCCCACTTCTCCAGGTACTTCTGCTCCCAGCGCACTGCGCCCTGGGCGGGCTGTGATTCGCCTGCCGCGCAGTGATTCCCTGGAGTGGTCATACCCTGGTGGCTGGACGGGGTTTCTGTGGTGTGTTTTAGCGCGCAACAGACATACAGTTGATAAGAAGCGCCATGAAACAATTAAGTGCAGAAGCTTGACGCTCGTGTGTTACACCGCATATCAAATGCAGACGGGTTTTGCATTTTCCGACCTGTTGTGCCCTAAGACTCCTCAGCTCCTGCTCTAGTCGCGTCCTGAGCTTCATCTCCAGGCTCTCCCTCTTCTCGCAGGTGGACTGCAGCTGAGCCAGTGCGCTCTGGAGCCTCTCCACCTTCTCCACGTAGGCCCTCTTCCTCCTCAGCTCCTCCTCGAGCTGGCGGCCACGTCCCCGGGCCGCCTCCAGAGCCTCCTCGAGCCGCTTCGCCTTGAGGCTCTGCTCCTCCGCCGTGGCTCGCAACCGCTCCAGCTCTCGCTCCACGCGCTCCCGCTCAAAGTTCTGCTCCTCATCTAAAGCAAAAAATAAAATATAAGTAAAGGAAGCTGAGTTAAATACATGTTTGATGCCTGTGGACATGATTTTAATAGCACAAATGTTATGAGATCCTCTCTAAAAAAAAAAAATCTATGGCCGTCAATCCACAATTTCTCCCTCCTGAACCTAAACCCAGTAATAAGTACCAGAGTTGCTGCATGGTGGCCAGTGTTCTTCATTTAGTGAAGCACTCCTGGAATGCTGAGAGGAAGAAGGAGGAGGAAAGGGGAGAAAGCCGCCCTATCCCTTTGACCCACATAGCACGGAGCATTCCTCATCAAGGCCATACAAACACCACCACTATTACTCTGCTTGAGTCCAGTTCCTCAAACAGACAACATAAATCACAGTAACAACAGGTGAGGGTGGTGGTGGAGTGGAAGGGAGGTGGGTGGGGGGCTTCTTTCTACCACTTCCACTGCTGCTCTGTGATTTAGAGCCAGGTCACTTCCCTCCACAAAGACAGAGGTGCGTGGATCGAATTCCCTCATTATTGAGCCTTCTTACCAAATGAGCCGAGCTTATGCAAGTGAAATTCCATGCATGCAGGATGCCCTGAGCTACAAAAAGGGCCCCATGCAATGCTGCAATCCAGTCCAATCAAGCATGTTGATTACAAAGGAGGATGTGAGAGAGCGGCAGCAGAGGAATCTCGCCAAACAAAGCGATATAACTTACTTTGCTCGAGGAGTTTCGCCATGATATGCTGGTTGTGGTCGGCTGCTTCGACTTCTTTTGCAACGTGCGTTCTGGCGTTCTCCAAGTTTTCTGTAATGCAACACAGAATTCAAATTACATTAAGCTGTAAACCAATTTATGCATGTTGGGGCTGTTACTGTGCCAGACTATTTCTATTTGTGATGTTCTTGTGGCAGTACCTCTGAGGTCTCTGTTGAAATCCTGCAGCCTCCTGATCTCAGCCACCAGCCTCCTCCTCAGCGTCTGCTCCAGGTTTTCCCTCTTACTGCTGCCCTGCATCAGTGTCTCGTAGGCCTCCGAAATACGCTGGATCTCCTGCTCCAACTGAAAGGAGGAAGGAAGGGAAGAGAGAGAAGGAGAGATGGAGGAGGGATGGAGGAGAGGGGGAAGAAAAGAGCACAGAGACGAAGAGGAATATTTTGGTTAACCTACTTCACATGCCAGGGAGGAGCTGGAATGTAGTTTCATGTTGTTACAGTACATAGATATACATATGGGTACATTTTGTGACTGTGTATATACAGTACACTCAGTGTGTGTGTATCTGTGTATGCGTGGTATAATTCTGAGAAGGAATTCATGCCCGCACCACTCCCTGTGAGACTGATTTATATCTACATTCCTGAGGGCTGATAGCTCTAGTTCCATGTGTGTGAGTGCACAAGAGCGCGCACATACACAACACACCTCAAGGTTAAAATGCACACAAAGACTCTCTCTCTCTCACACACACACACACACACACACACACACACACACACACAGAGGTCTGCGAAGGCTGCCAGCGGAGAGGGAAGGTGTGCATGCCTGTGCCTGGGTTGTGGAAATGGCAAAAGAGACACCCACCATTACAGCAGTCACACAGGCATGTTTACTCAGGGCTGCGGCCTGACGGAGAAAACTTTCCAACCCCGGCAATTATCATTCTTTGGGGCTGAGACAAGGCAACGGCCATGTGACATAACTCCAGCAGAGTGTGGAGCTTACAAAGATTGGCGGAGGTGTCGGGTTTCTCTGAAGCTGTTTCCACCATGTTGAACAAGAAAATATCTCATTTTAGGGCCTGGTTGGTCAGAGAGTCAATCATGAGTGGCACTAAAGAGAAACTGGAGTAAAAGTGAGAAATGGGGGGGGGGGGGGG